>JAYXIM010051877.1:0-15512 GCA_037575425.1 Anastrepha fraterculus | reverse complement strand
AAATAAATATTTACCAAAAATATTCGAATAGTGAAGTATTCGAATAGTGAGGTATTCGAATGGTGAGGTATTCGAATAGCATTATTCGAATAAACGAATAAAAAATTCGAATAAATATTATTCGAATTACGAATACCTCTCGAATAAAAGATTTTATTATTCGAATAATTTTTATTCGAATAGTCCCACCCCTACTGGAATCCCACTACAGGAGGAAGATCTACAATTGCTCCCTCCTAAGGAGCTGGTTCGATTTCTCGGTATACTAAATAAATATAATTAAGTAATTAGGGGCGTCCAATAGATCAATCTGGTCGTACTGCATAAAGGCCTTAGCCTAACCCGTACTACCATTACCATTACCATAATCCAATCATCGTGAGAGGCAAAGGCAGACCCAAACTAACATGGCTACACACTTCCCCGAAGACCTGAAGAAATTAAAAGTAAAAACCTGGAATATGAAAATTGTGAGGTTTAATTCGAGCTCAATAAGTCAAATATAAAAATTTATTGAGAAAATTGGGGACGGTGATGTACTCTGAATACATGAAGGACACAATAGATTTTTCATAATAATAATATAAGATGATTTTATACATTTTCTGCTTAAACTAGTTTAAAAGTTTTTATTCAGGCCTCTCACTCTAGTCGTCTAACCTTCCGGATGGCAGATAGACAAGCGTAAACTCACTAGGCTATGCCGACTGCTAAGATATACTCAGGTAATATAAAAAAATACTACTGAGCCGAACTCCTTTAGGCTCTAAGATTTGCCCACGAACATGCTGAATTTTCAGATCAAATATTTGCTACAAATATGATTGATGTACGACGGCTTTTGCACAAATTATAAAAGAGCAAAAAGAGCACGTGCAGACGGCCAATTGAAGTTACACTGCAGCAATCACATTTTAGACTGTATTCATATTCACTTCAATTGGCCGTCGGCACGTGTTCTTTTTGTTTAAATCCAAAAAGAAAAAATTTCCCAGTAGTTTATCATCAAAAGGAAGGAAGGAAGGAAGGATTTTTTCGGACGCCGCAAAGATTTTAATTTTTAACGACCACCCTAATATATATATACATAGATATAATATATAATTCGCACGTATTTGGGTATTTGGCCGAGCTCCTCCTCCTGTTTTGTGGGGTGCCTCTTAATGTTTTTCCACAAATGGAGGGACCTACAGTTTCAAGCCGACTCCGAACGGCAGATATAGGGTTTTTCAGTAAGAACGCTTCAACTTTTGAACTTTTTTGAATAAAACACAAACGGTTTGACTTTTTTAACAAATTTTTTTTTATTATCGAGTTTGAATATATACATTTCAGTATCAAATTCGATTTCTTTTGCATGATCACCGCGTGCACGTTTTACGAAGTCCAATCGTTGAACCCAATTTTCGACCACTCTTTTGCATAAATCGGTCGAAATTCCAGCAATTTCGCGTTCAATATTGGCTCTGAGCTCACAAATCGTCGCCAGCTTGTTACTGTAGACCAATGACTTCACATAACCCCAAAACGGGACGGCTTGTTAAATGGACCGTGAAATGGCCGTAATGCTCTTAAAGTAGCAGCAACAGAACGATTATTTTCATAAAAAATTTGCACGATTTGCAATCGTTGCTCAAGTGTGTAGCGTTCCATGATGAAATGTATACTAATGAAGTTTACAAATGACAAGCGAAAAATAAAAAATATTGCGTCGTTTGCCCTCCCTATCGGAATAATCCTATATATATATTGTATATATATAATTGGCGCGTACACCCTTGTTGGGTATTTCACCGAGATTCGAACCTACGTTCTCGCTGAACTCCGATTGGTAGTCACGCATCTACCCATTCGGCTGCGGCGTCCGCCAATTTAAAATTTAGTGCAGAGAAAATTCTTTAAGAAATCCATTATTTTCTCGGTAAATGGTTGTAGTGATTGATACCTCGTAAAGTACCGACCAAAGAATTTAAAGTTTATGCTCGTTGGCAAAGTGAAACTTCACACTTCACACTTCCTCCGATAGAGTGATTTATTTTGCGCCGCCTTGTATAACATATTTTCGGCTTTCGTTTTCAGTAGCCGTCATAGATTCAACCAGCAGATTTCATGCAGTATAAAGCCTTGGAATACACAAAATGATTTTACTCTGTCGGTACAGCAAAATGGTTCGGATTTTGCTAGTATTATCTGAGATTCACTTTATGCTCGTATATTTGTATAACAACACACATACCCACACACACCAGAAACCAATGCAGAATCTCAACGTTAAGAGGAATTATTGCACATACACATATACATACGTACTTAAATATTCTAGCCGTATTTTAAAGGCATTTTAGGCATTCAGCAGCCTTCAAGATATATCCAAACATCCCATAATTCCAACTAAAAGTGTAAATCTCATTCAATTCCTGCTTCAAGTTTACTAATCACTAACGTTAATTAATGAAGTAATGAAAATACCAAACATCTGCATACATACCATATCCACCTATTTAATTCGCATAATTTGTCTGCATTATTGCTGTTCTAAAGTGTGCCATAGCAGCAGCTTAATGTGGTACGTAGCAGTGTTGTTGCAACTCTTACTCTTACGCTCTGTTGCAGCAATTACAATACACATAAATAAAACCAACACACAACAATAAAGTGTGTTAAGATTTGCAGAATAAATCTCTGGTATTTACGAAATGAAATCCACCTTCGCACAATAAAAATGAGCCATTAAAAATGCACTTAACAATGGGATGTGTGGCACGCAACTGCTACCGAAGAAAAGTGGCACGATTAGCAAATAGAGAGTGGGCAGGTGAGTGGCAGCTGGAGAGAAGTATACGCACATTAACTACGTGGCAGTGCTATAAAATATACGTGGACCTTAAGTGGCGTTGATGCGGAAGCTAAGTATTGGAAGGATATGTGCACACACCTACGCTTGTTTGTTTGTGTGTGGCATTAAACGTAAAGGAAATGTGTTTGACATGTAGTTTTAGCGTATGAGGTTGGACTTTATAGGCGCGAAACTGTGACGTGTGACTAAGGCTGTCGACTCTAAGATTCGGCACGACGCATCATTCGTAAGTACCGTTGTGATAGAGCTATAAAACGTGCAACATTTCGAGAGTAATTAGCTGTTGAAATTACCCATTAGTAGGGGCATAAAATTGTCCTCAAAACTGCTTTGATTCAAGGCAATGGCAAGCAAACTAAGCACATATACACGTATATACATATACACATGCATGCATTCCAAGACTCCAAAAAATTGAAATCACTACTACAATAAAACTGTAAGAAGGACATGTCTGTACATTGGACATTTCCTTAAAAGAGAGACCGAAAGTGTTGCAGGGAGTTTAATAGAATACATTTGGATTATTTATAGAATTTTTGTTAGTCTGTTCGTCTGTTTAAACTCACCAATAATCAAAACTACTGAATATAATTTCAAGTGGCTTTAACTATTGAGTAGAAATTAACCTCGGACGCATTATAACATAGGGAATATAGACAAAAAATATATGTTTACCAATTTAAAATTTAGTGCAGAGAAAATTCATTAAGAAATCCATTATTTTCAAGGTAGATGGTTGTAGTGATCGATACCTCGTGAACTATCGATCAAACAATTTAAAGTTTATACTCGTTGTCAAGGTGGAACTTCACACTTTTTTGTTTGTACCATTCAGTTATGAGTTACAGGGTGTTAACAATGGAAGTCAATGGAGACAAAATTCAGTACATGTCACAGTTGAAAGTGCAAGACAGGTCGCTCAAATTGTGAATGCTATTTATGGGTCCGCACCTGTAACAACTAATTACGTGCAATTTGGGATTTGTTTCGGCATTTTTCATGTTTGAGAAAATGTCGATCAAATCACAGAAATAACCGCAGTTGACCGGCATGTTCGTAGTCGTGGGATCGCTCAGGAGCTAAAGATCGAACATGAGACAGTTTTAAACCATTTGGGCGAAACTTCCCCAACAATATCTCATAGAGAATCGTATCGAAACGTCTAAGAAATGTCGCACAATTTAAATATTTCTTATTAAAAAAGAATTTTATTTTTTACTTGTTCACTCCTCTCGGGAGCATAGGGCCTCCAAAAGACTCAGTCATGCGTTGGTTTCTTTAATCTGTTTTGTTTTTTTTTAATTTCTGACAGGGTAGGTGATTCGTCTGCCGCTACCAGTCCTAAGCAACGCCTTTTTACTGTTTGGAGCGCCATCTGTGTCGGAGATTTTTATGGCAGAAGGATCGCACAGATGGTGGAGGACTTCGCTAAATTTGGTGTGTCTGCGCTATTATCGCGATTGCCCGCTTCCTCTTGCTGGCACTCATGCATTGTGTAACTGTGTGGTTTTCTTTGTTTTTTGTTTTTTTGCTAGCCAGCCACAATACAAATAATGCGCTGACTATTGTGCGGGAGTAAGGATGGGAAGGATAAGTTTTTGTGGGAATGAATTTTTGTTCGTTTTTAGAAACAGGGAAAGTAGGTATATTTGGAAGGACCGTGCTTTACATGGGATTCAAGCCCACAACCTCTGGGATGGCAGGCTAGTGCACTTACGCTAGACTACCGAGGCCGTATTATAAAAAAAAAACTAACTAAGAAATATAATATATATATTATTATTTTGTATTTATTTTTGATCGATATTCTATCGCCTTTGATGTTACCATAAAAATTCTAATTTGGCTTAGCAACAACGCCAATTCGCTCAATCAAAACGTTCAAGCACTCACACCATCACACACCTACATAGGTGCCTGTCAAGCTCACACCTGAGTGCCTGTCAAAAAACAAAAACATAGGGAGAATAAGAGTGTTTTTACTTGCAATTTTGCACAATGATCACAATTCTCAGAGGCTATTTGACGCAGAGAATGCCGAAGTACGATTCACCGTTCAACTCAAAATGAAGAACGAGAGATCAAAACTAGTCATGGAATGCCTTAGAATGCTCAACAAAATTGGCATGACCCATCAAGTTTCAATTCTTTAAGCAGCGGGTAATATTGGCACTGACGGAAGTGAAATAGCGGACAAACTTCCAAAAAAGGACGCTTGAATGAACCTTTGTACATATGCAGGTTCAGAACCCTCTGTGGCTTGGGTAAGGGGTCGCTATCCACCTCGACGAAAGAAGAGGAACTAGCTCCTAAGAAACTATAGTGGTACAATAAACCAGATTTGAAGCACTCCAGAACATTTTCTACAACCTGCAACGCATTAAAGATAGCTTGAGCTTGCATCAGAACAGCTTGAGATTTGCCACTATGTCTGAAGAAACCGGGGCAGACACAAATTTATAAACGAAAAGAAAACAAATTTAAATAATAAAAATAAAAAATTTAAAATAAAGAATAAAATAAAATTTTGCAGAGTACAAAACGAAACTCTAAGATACTCAAGGGCGAATACTGAGTGACTATCTAATAATGGGCGGGGTGATGAATCGAAGGACTTGAACTTCATACCACAGTTTTTTTACGTAAAGAGTAAAGACGAGATAACTTTCCATAAGCGAGGAGGATATGCCTATGTCTACTTAGTGGCAAACCGGCAACTCCGGTTCCAGGCCTAACCCATTTTAAATTAATATATTACAGAACCAAAATAAATATACCATATACCGGGTGCTTACGGTAGTTGAGCACATTGTATATGTGGCTATAACTTCCAGAAACCATTATTTTTCTTTTTGCCCTTTTTCAGATAAAACATGGAGGTTCGACGTGAATTGGAAGCATCAAGCGTCTATGCAGAATCTGTCCGATCTGCAGAATTTATTCACCAAATACAAGGGATCATTGACGAGGATTCTTCAAAATCAATGAGGGTTCTTGCGAGGGAGCTTAATATTGTCCATGAAAATCTCCCACATAAATTCTACCTTATGCGCAAACGACCGTTTATGTCGAAGCAAACACGAGAACAACGAGTTATTCGATCAAAATGCCTTCTAAACAAAATTAAACCTTCTCAAGATGTTATGGTTTTATTCTGACGAAAAAAATGTAGACCAAGACCAAAGACTAACCGCAGAAATAACCAGAAGAACAGATGGCTATCTTCCAATCCTACAGGGGTTCCTGTTACCATCCACACGAAGTTTTCAGTCACTGTTACGGTTGTTGTGAGAAACAAAGGACAGGTCAAGCCACCAGACTTCTTTACTCGATGGCGACATAAGATTGGATGGCTGAAAGTTTCCATGACCACATAACACCGAACAAATGGCTGGCTAACTCCCGAGAACTCATCCCCTGGATTACGAGGCGTAGTTGAGCTTGAAATCAATAAGCATCTTCATAAAACCATTTCTTCTCTAAAGGCTGTAATTAATACCATTATGATCAATATGGCGGCCGCCGTAGTCGAATGGGCTGGTGGGTGAGTGTCATTCGGAAGACGTAGGTTCGAATTTCCGTGAAATACCAAAATGAAGAAAAAGTTTTTTCTAATAGCGGTCGCCCCTCGGCAAGCAATGGCAAATTTCCGAGTGTATTTCTGCCACGAAAAAGATTCCTCACCAAAAATATCTGCCATTCGGAATCGGCTTAAAACTGTAGGTCCCTCCATTTGTGGAACAACATCAAGACGCACGCCACAAATAGAAGGAGGAGCTTGGCCAAACACCCAGAAAGGGTGTACGTGCCAATTATATATATATCCAGATGTTTTTAGTACATTTTTGATACAAATTTGTTGATTTTTTATAAATATGGTACAAAGATTTAAACTTTGATTTATGTGAAATTTGCTGTAGAATAGACCATATTTTTATGAGTAATTAATGAAAATTCAAAAAAGAAAGAAAAATACTAACAACTGGGCAAAATGTTATGGTACTATAGTAAAAATACAGACACAACATAAATATTTTGAAAAAAAAAAAGAAAATTTAAAATAAATAATAAACAAGAAACAAAAAAAAAGCACCTTTCCCATTACTTTTGTCGACGTTCTCAATATTCCAACATTTCAATTGGGCAATAAATGGAGCCACAAACTAGCAGCAGTTTAAGCTCCCTAGGCACACCCCATACACCGACATGAGCGGCCATTTATGGAATTTTTAAATTGAAAACAATTAATTACAAGGCTTCGAGATGACAATGCGCCACAAGCTGGCGCGTTGTGTAATGGGAGAGATGGAGGAAATAAAAATTTCACAAGAGACGTTAACATTTTAATTAAAGCCAACGAATTGCAAAGGGCGCATGGCGCAAATCATTTTATACTGTAGCTCTGTGAAATTGGAGAAATATTTTCTGTGTTTGTGTGATATTTGCACGAGCATGTGTGAATCTGTGTGACACTTGACATGATATATGCCAGCAATTATCGATGTTCAATTGCAATTAAAAAAAGTATATAAATAGAAGGCACGAAATAAAAAATCAAAGAAAATAAAGTACAGGCAACCAAACGGGTGAATAAATAGAGAGAAGAAGAAGAAGCAAAGGGTGTGTGTAAAATGCATTGCTTCCAAAGTTTTCCAATTTGGTAGTCTGTCGCGTGACTTGAAATCTAATTTGCAAACATTAAATAATGGCAATGCATTTTATATCTAAATATTTTGTTTAATCCTTTTTTCACCACATTGGAAATAATAAAGTTAGCATAATTTAATTTAATTTCAACATATCCTTTGGGAAACTGTTCACATTCGCATTTATTAAATGCAAAAGTGTAAACAAAAAGCCAGTCCGACGAGCAATTGCCTTTAAGCCAATTAGTAGTTCCGCTAAAAACAAATAAAGCCACAAATCCGTATAGAATTGTGAGATAAAAATTAGACCTTTGTGTAGAATTGTGGTTGCAGCTCAGATTTGACTGAAATTGCTGTAGAGACTCAGCTGGAATTTAATTATCTCCGAATATTCAACGTTAAAATTGTTTTGTACAAAACTGCCGTTTGGATTTTGTAAAGCGATGAAAGTTCTGAGTACGGAAATGTATAGGTATTTGTGTGAGAAGGTAAAGGAATGGAGTTGAGGACTGCTAAACATTTTTCTAAGCACTTAGATAATCTTGTTATATAGACTCATAATCTGGTGGAGCTCACTAGAGAGGACGACATTGGTGAATAAGCTGGAGAGAGTTGAGAGGTCAGCACTCATTTGAATCAGTGGCGCGCTTCGAACGACTCCCACTCTGGCGCTCAATTTAATTGTGGTACCCGTAGACCGTCGAATTGCCGCTGCACGTACCGCAATCAGACTTATGGGATCGGGCTATAGACTCGACCTCACTAATGGGCACTCAAGAATCCTTAGAAACTTTGAGTTCATCCCCCTGTCAATGGATCAATGTATACCCTCGCTGAGTTTAACCGGAACCTTCTCCACTCATATTCTATCAAGGGAAGATTGGACGGGGGGCTACACTAGGGAAAAGGACTTGTTCACGGATGGATTGAAGATGGAAGGAAAGGTTGGCGGAGGAGTCTTTTGCAAGGAGCTCCCCATCAGACTCAAATTAAGGTTACCGGACCACTGCAGTTTGTCCAGGCAGAGGTAGCCACAGTCAAGGAGGCAGCTAATTGGTTGCTTCGAAACTGGTCAAGGAATGCCTGGCCTCACTTTCGACTTCGTCCGAATCCTTTGACATAAGCCTCATCTGGGTTCTTGGTCACAGCGACATTGTGGGAAACTGTGAGGCGGATGAGCTGGCTAGACAAGGGACATGTGAGGTGATTTCCCCGCGAAGGGGGAGATTTGGTATCTACCTGACTACCTGCGTTCTGCTCCTGGGAAGATGGGCTTCGCGCCAACTCAGCGAGCTCTGGGCGAGTTCACAAGCTTGTAAGGTCACGAAATCCTTCTGGCCACGGTTGGATCGGGGGTGCTCGGGCGAGCTTCTGAGGTTGATAAAATGTCAGCTCTTGAATCTCGTGGGTTTTTCACAGGACACTATGCTCGAGGAATGCATACTGTGCGACTTGGAATTACCTCGAGTCCGTTTTACGTCGGATGTATGGATGATGAGGTGGAATCATCTCAGCACCTTCTCCTTAGCTGCCTTGCTCTGATGGGGTTAAGATTTAGGCTACTTCGCTCTTACTTCATTGCTACGTCTGCTGATATAGCTGGCGTTGACATTAAAAATATGATGAATTTCCTCGTTCATAATTGACACACTCTTAACCCATCCTCCCAACCATTCCACCACTACCTCTCCCCGCCCTCGCCTTTCATCCCATCGGTTTTTCTCTTTCACCTTACCTCCTTCCCAATGGTATCACAAAGGACGAATCCGTTTATCTTCGTCCAAGTGTGGCCATTCCGTAGGAAATCATTCCAACCTAACCTAGACAATACTCCCTATTGTATTTACTTATGACCAGAGATATAATTTAAAAGGGATAGGGACGGCCGCAAAGAGGTAAAATAAATTCTCCTAAATCTAAGACAGCCAGAATGGATTTCTTCAAGCCGACTCATAAGCCACGTCGTTGCTCTGAGTCTTTCGATGCTCCGACACCTGATATAGGGTCTCACACTATTAAGTCCGTGACTGGAGGCTGGATACAGAGTAAAGGCAATATTAGTCCGATGTAGTTTGATGCAAGAAGTAAATACTTTACTTGCTGAGTTAAGTCATCGAACATAGCTACCTATTTCGGCATTTTTCTTGTTCTTTTGGTGGGTGAGGTAGGGTTCCAAATGCCTTTGTAAGCGCGACCGCCGCTTGTCTACTGCATCGTGTGGGGCAGCCACTAAAACAATCACTTTTTCCCTTCTCCGGAGATTGGGACCAATTCTTTTCATTCGTCTAGACCAGACCAACCCTTCCAGCTAACTCATTATCGTAGATATACCTGTATATGTACTTTAGTTCATCCAAGCGGCTTTGCTAAAAATTAATTGAACGGGCGCTTTTACTAGGCCATGTGTTCCGGTCGCAAACTCTATTTCTTTACGAGGATTGTCTTTCAAGAGTATATAGCCAGCCCCTTTAACTTTTTGTAACGGGCTGAATCCCACCGCCAGTTTTCCTTAGATGACCTCCAAGTATTTAGCGCTGGGTTCTACAGAAAAGATATTACGCACTGGAGAATGAAATGTTAGGTTTGGAGCTTTTTCCACGTGTAAAAATAAATAGTTCGCGCTTGAAAACAATTTCCACTTATGAGCTATGTATAAAATCGTCTTATATTTCAACAGAGACTTGTTCTTTTTCAATACCCTTCATTCAATGTTTTTCTAATTTTTTTATGCCTTCTAAATAATACGGTTTCCTGATGCCATGAAAATGTAAATTTGTTTCTTTCCATCCAAAATCTTACCGAAATGCTTTATCTTTATATAACAGGAAATAAAAGCTGGCCAAGTGTCCTGATGGAGAGATTTTTTCCGCAGTTAAATCGGCCCTCAAGTTTGGTATGTTATGAGTTGCTAGCTACTTTCCTCGTCTCGAGGTAAAGACACCGCGCGCATCACAAAATACTATCGCCTTGACCTTGTTGATCTACATACCCGAGCCACCTTGGCTTCGATTCGATACACACCCCCGGTCTAAATTATTGCTCTGCCTTTGGTGTTTTGTGATGAATTTAGATTTCATACAAGGAAGGGAGAAATAACTCGTTCCAATTCCGAGTGTTCGGCTAGGCCAATTTAAGGTGTGCGTCTTGATGTTGCTCGGTCGCCGTAACCGAATGAATTTGTGCGTGACTAGTATTCTGGAGAATTCGGCTTCAAACTTCATTGTGGACATGAAACATCAAAAGATGGAAAAGTGGCCACCCCTGGGCAGGTAATTTTAAACCTTCAAGCGTATTTTTTTTTCATTAAAACGCTCCATATCAAGAAAATATTTGAGAGTACAAAATCTTTCGAATCACCGCTTTGCCATTGCACCGCTTTGCTATACTGTTTGAGTCCTTAAGTAACAAATTTTTTTTGACCGCCTGCTCCAACTTTTCGTCTTAGCCGTAGTGTGGAATGTATCGAAGAATGTTCTGTTTCTTATCCCTATTTTGGCTATTGTAACACACAACTGCCTTCACTTTGACATTTGACTTTGACATATTACATTTTTTTGCAAGAAATTTAAGAATTTTTTTGGGTTTTCGCACAACTCCATTCAATTTTTGAAAAGCAACCTTGAAGGCAGAATACAAGAAGTAAAGGCAAGTATCTCTCTTAGGATTTTATTTGTGCACTCCTTTTATCAGTGATTTGTGTATGCGTGTTTTTGGTACCAAATGTCTTTAAATGTTATTTATTTACCATTCAGAAAGAACTCTTAAGTATAGTTATGTATGTGTGTTGACTTGGTAACCCCAGCCGTAGTGTTGAACCGGAAGTACCAGAGCAAGACAGCCTAGAAATGGAGCAAGTAAAGGGTAGAAGTAATGATCTTTTTATTGTCATTGTTAAATAGCTCCAATAAAATTCTAAACCTAACAAATAAATTTCTACTGACAGCGGTGGTCTGTTGGAAATGCACTCACAAAACAACGAACAAACATCTATTCATTATGAATTTGAAATTCGCCAAAACCATGCCATGTTTGCAGGTATAAGTACGAGTATACTTCCCCACAACACGCATCTGTTCGTCTACATAAAATATTTCCCCATACAATAGGAACCTTGACCAAAATTTTTCGAGTTTTTTTTACTTCTCTTAGCATTTCATTACACGCCGAAACGACATTCGATACGGTACAATCACACACATAGGCACATGCGTGAAATTCTTTATACAAAAATGTTCACACGCACACACACACACACACACTCTACTGCAAACAATTTAGGACAGGATAGAACAAAAGCAAAAACATTATCACAGCGAAAACAAAGGACGTTGTATAATGACCAAAGTTAGAACAAAACACCAGCCAACAGCCACTAGCCAACCAGCAACGAAGCGCATAACCAAAGCAGCCCGCTACAGAGCGGTCCAGTCCAACGGTCCAACGGCCCGCCAGTGGAGAATTTGAAGCGCAAAACAACCTTGGTTGGATATGGTTCGTTGGCGGTTAGCAGCAGGCAGTGGGGGTGGGGCGGCTGAACGATTAAAGCGGGTTCATAAGTTTGTGTCTTCATTTTGTAGTCCTGCATGTGTACGCTTGTTGTACATTAGAAAGCAGCTAATACTGGCTGTGCGACCATGGTAATCTGGGTTTGGTTGGGCGCAACACTGACCACAAGCACTGACTTGACTTAGATGGAGTTTAGTTGAAATTTGTCGCAACAAAGATGAAACGGTGAGTGAATGAATACGGGCAGTGGGCGATTACTCATGTTGGATATTTAATGATGTGGCGAGGAAGATGTGCCTTTACTACACCTTCGCCACAAATACATTTTTTCCACTGCAGGTGGAGTCCAGTACAGCTGAAGAGATTGTTTCGAATTCAATCACATAGCCAACATTTAGCAGCCAGCAATTCACTGTCCAACTGCACAAATAAAGAGAAATTACTGAAGTGACTGCTGTTGATTGCTGGCAATTGATTGTTGGAATCAAAAAATAAACGGCAACTTATCCAGGCAGCCAGCTAACGTTCAGTGAGAGTTACCAGGAAATGCCAGGGCAACACAGCAGCCAGCAGCTGTTACCACCATATCAGTTTTAATGCATACTTGTACTTGTAATACTCCCACAATTGCTGCTTAAAACTTTTTACATTATTTTTTCAATCAGATATTTTTTGCGGTACTTTCTCCCCACACTTTGTGGAGCAACTAAAATCTTACGACTTTCATGTATTTATAATACTATTAAATTTTTTTGCAAAAAGTTCAAATTTCTTTCTTTTGCTGTTAACGTTTTTTTGGTCTTTCTCTAAATACTAAATAGTGTGTTCAGGAATTTCGCAATATCAGCAATTCGCCATATAAAAATTTTCTTGCGCTAACGATTGCATATAGCACAGTGGCATGTGCTGATATACGGTCACCTAAAAAATCATCACTTCTACTATTTGTGTGATCGCAGTTCTCGATGTTTTGTTTCTCAACAATCCATTGAGTATTCACAAAGAAAACAATTGGAAACAAATGTACAGTATTTTGCTTACATATAGTTTAGGTTCAGTACAAAATTCTGACATTTTTTTCGCCTCATTTCGAGCGCCATACGTCCCTCAAATGGCACGCAAATATCAAGACGATGGTCGGTTTTAATTAAATTTTCATAGAGTAGGTTTTGAGTTTACTGCCTGTGAATCTGAAGTTAATTTTTCAAAACTCGAAATGGCGGCCTAATATGGCGAACGACTTTGAAAAGCAAGATTTGATAGCCTTGATAAGTGCTTTCCAAAAACAAAAAAGTTTTTTGAAAGTCTCCACTTTTTAATTTTTAAAATTTCGTTCCAAATTCCCAATATTTTTGGGAATTTGGAAAGTTCAAAGAAAAACCATTTCAATAAGATATTTAAAATTTTTGTATGTTGAAATTGATTCCTTAAAATAAAAATAAGAAGTTCTTAAAAAATAACAAATACGAGGGTGGGTTGAAAAGTCTGTGCGAATATAGAAACTATTTAATTATTTGGAGTAAGCCTTTCTTATTTATCGACATAGTCTCCTTTTAGGCTTATACACTCCTTCAACGCTGGTCTAGTTTGTTGATCCCTTCCGAATAATAGGATTTGTTCAAGTCTGAAAAACAGCCATTCGTTTCCGCTATCACCTCCTCGTTTGAATAAAACCTTTATCCCGCCAACAATTTCTTCTTTCTGTCCTAATACCGGACAAACGCATAGAAGGTGTTCTAAGGTCTTTGAATATTTAGTCCCGGATGGAAAAATCCACGAGTTATTTTTCCACAAATCCTTTCTTTTTTAGCGAATGATTTCACATAAATGCCTTATGACACTCTTATTCTGTCTTCTTAACTGCCTCATCGTCAGGCCAAAATTCGTGGCGTACATATAGTTATTATAATGCCTTGTAATTCATAAAAATCGTGAGCATCGCTTTCTTTTTTGATTGTAAACGACGTGGTTTTTTGTCAATGTTTTTGGTGATATCAACACAGTTGCTTTTTTGCATGAAATTCAGGTCCTTTTGGACCAACTTCGCAATAACACGGCGCCAACGCAAAGCATTAACTATGTAGAATGTCCTGAACGTATCCATAAGCAATGTTCAAGCCCTCTCTCAGTTCTCTGATGGTTCATTTTTGGTTCTTGATCAACTTTTCTTTCACTATATTGATGTTTCCACCAGTTTTCGATGTTGGCACTACGTTCGTCATATTTGATGGACTCAGCATCGCTTCTGAACCGTTTCTGCCACTCTTAAATGGCTGTTTTCTATGGAGTATCATTACGTAAAAAGGAATCCCTTGTAATGCAAAATCTAATAGAAACTCGTTGTTGCAAATTTAAATCCATTTTGAATACTTTAAAAAATCGAAAACACGTGCAAGACGGCGTAACTTTTACAAATGTCAAGCAATGGCGACAAAATTTTGGTAGGAATGTTAATCGCAGCTGTGGCAAACTAACTAAAGAAGGATAAATAGAACTCAAATCAGTTGACTTAGAGCTTCACCTTGCGGTTGTTCCGGGAACTTTCTGATCAGGGTGATATGTATATTGTATAATTACTTTTATTATTCTAATAATATGATAATTTCCACAAAAGAAGACAAAAGTTAATTGGACCTTTGCGAACGTAGTTCAAGGATGAGTATCTAGCATCCACGAAAATTTTAATCAATTCACCTGAAGCTTGGGACTATATTTAATATAAGAAGATATTCTAGTCCTCCGATGAAACAATTTTAGAAATTGATTTTTGTAAATTTTCGCCACTTTTGGGAGCTTTTGGCCCATAGTGCACAGCTAGGATTATATTATTTAAACAGTTTTGTTCCAAAATTTTTAAACATTTTAAAAGAATATTATAAATCTCGTCCATATTTGTAATAAGAACTTTTTACAAAAGAATTTATATGGCCTGGCCTTGTTTTTATGAAACATAACACCCATCCGTTTCCCAATTCTAACCGCTTGTAGTTAACCAACCGCCTGCTTCAATCTAATCGGTTATTGAATTGGTGGCTGTAGAGGCCCGAATTGGCTATTTGCCCCAATGGGTGTAACTCATAGTGCACGATTCCTTTACATTCCCATCAAACGTACAGACTTCGTGGTCATTCCAAGATCTTTTTCTTTCGGCTTTTAAGACTTTTTCAAAAAATCTCCACAGGCAGACTTTTCTACTAATTTTCCGGATATTTAAAATTGCTTGAACATTTTTATTTTATTTAACTGTACCCAATCGCTCTGTGATGAGTGGAGGCCCCTTGCTTCTGTTGTGAAGAGTCTGCTTGTTATTGTTCAAGCAGACGTTAAATATGTAACTTTATGTAAAACAAATGATTTTTCTGTTGAATCTTTAAACATTGTACATAATTGAAGTCCTTGCCTTGCTTGACTTTACATACATATATACTCGGTCTTCATGTCCACCACTGTAAATGCTATAAACCGAAATACATACATATATGTACATTCATACATACATA
>JAYXIM010051876.1:0-26219 GCA_037575425.1 Anastrepha fraterculus | reverse complement strand
ACTAAAGCCAAAAAATTAACAGTGTAAATCTTTGTATTCATTATAATTTGTTCTCGTCATGACTGTCTATTGGTTGTTTGCTTAAGAGGTGAGTTATGCAAAATCCAACTAGCGCTATCGCACCATTATGTTGCCACTTCCTCGTTACCAACTTGTTTACCAGTTATTTACAGCAGGACTATATCCAATCTGTGCGGTTTAAGAACCGTATTAGGATGTTGACATCTAAGCCAGACAGTTGTTCGAGACTTTCGTAGGTCAGGGCATTCACAGAGGAAACGGAAGATTGTTTCCTTTTTCTCCGGTTGTTTACAACTGTGACAGGATGTGTTGTGAGGCCTACCCATTTTGGCTGCTTGTTCTCCCACAGACCAAAAGCCAGTTATGGCTAACGTTAGTCTCAAGGCGTCCCGCTATTTCATGTATATCAATGTCGACGATTGCTTGAGATTGTAGGTGGGCCATAACGGTCTGCTAATTTTGCATTTCGTCTGGGCTTTCCACTTACAATCCGAGATTAGGAGGTATTTTAGGGAAATTGTACTTTTGGCAGCACCTGATGGTGTGAATACTGATTCTACAAGAGCATTATTCATGGCAGATCCCCCTCCAGCCACTTCATCTCCTTTTTCATTTCCTTCAATGTTCCGATGTCCCGGAATCCAGATTAAGGTAATTAAGGTGGTAAGTCTATTCCCTTTGTGTTCCACCGCTTTAGAGGTTGTTATAGGCGCACCCAGTGCTTGGATTCATGCTTGGTTATTCGAAAGAATAGCGATATTGCCCTTGACTGTCTATATATATATACAAGGTGGCACAAAAGTAACCTTGCCATGTTTTTTGGCTGTAATTTAAAAAACAGAGAAACTTTGATTCTTCTTGTGGATTATTTTTATTTGGTCTTTTAATTTTTTTTACATCAAGTCGAGAATATGATGTCATGTAAATGGCCGCCGCCACAGTTGATTGCCATTTGAGCCCTTTTTATGGCATTTTCCATCACTTTGGCCAAAACTTCCGGCGATAGGTCCTCACATTCTTGACGGATATTGTCTTTAAGAGCTGCAAGAGTCTGAGTCTGAGGCTTGTTGACATAAACCCGTGACTTCAAAAGCCCCACAAAAAGAAGTCTGGAGCGGTCAAATCAGGCGATCTTGCTTGCCAGTGCAAATCGCCAAAACGGGAGATTAGGCGCCCGGGAAATGCATACTTCAGCATATCGGTTGTGGCAGGTGCAGTGTGTGCCGTTGCACCGACCTGTTGGAACCACATGTTTTCCAATCCCAATTCATCAAGTTCCGGCAAAAAGAACTCGTTGATTATTGCTCTGTAGCGCTCACCATTCACAGTAACCGTTTGGCCCGCGACGTCTTCGAAGAAAAAATTTCCGATGACTCCTCCAGCGAAAACAGCACACCATACAGTGACTTTGAGCGGGTGTAATGGCTCTTCGTGGGTTACACGCGGATTTTCAGTGCCACAGAAGCATAAATTTTGCTTATTTACGTACCCGCTAAGATGGAAATGGGACTCATCACTCATGATTATTTTTGATGAAAAATCATCTTCCTCTTGGTGGTGATTAAGGATGACTTGAGCGTATGTTAGACGCGATTGGCGGTCAGCAGCTAACAGCTGATACCCATTTGCGTGGCACGTCGTCTGGTCGATGTCGACGGCGCTTCCATGACATCCTCGGCTACAGCAGCAATATTCTCTGCAGAACGGCTACTCCGGGGTCTGCCACGCCTGGCAGCATCTCGTGTTGTGCCAGTCTCTTCGAGGCGAGCGACTAAACGTCGCAGTGTTTCACCAGCAGGCGTTGGACGGCGAGGAAGTCTGCGGCGAAATTCACGTTGTGCCAAAGTCATCGACCGATTATTGGTCAAATAAATAGTCAGCAATATTCCGCGTTCTGGAGCAGTGTAGTGTAACATTGTTTATTAACGTGTATTTCGCATGTGTTTACTACACAAATGTCAAAACAGAACTGACATTAGGGGCCAATCGCAAAATTTATAGCATTTTCTGATAGGAGGATTACTTTAGCGCCACCTGTTAGTATAATAAGCAGTAAATTATTCGAAGTATGATAATACAAAAAAAAAATGACGAAACAATTAAAGTTATTTATGTTATTTATAAATTTATCTATACATTTCACAGTATGGCAATACTGAACTGTCTTCCCGTATTCAAGAATTTTCCTAAATCAAGCGCACTTAGTTCCTTTCACTTATAAATAGTTCGGTTTGCTTTGGAATGAAGGGTGTACACCAAAAAGTAATTACTGTTAAGAGGGAGGTGAGTACAATTTTGACATACACGGGCCGACCTTGATCGCTATGCTGTGGTGTAGGTCTACTCATTATTATTATTATTTCTCTAATAGCTCATTTTCTTCTACATACAAGCCCACATGACCGCTATTTGACCACTCCCCACTTTTGGAGGCTATTTGTCTGTTTTGATTTATCGATTAAACAAAAGTATTTAATATACCGACTGCATTTACGTTTGTTGTTCAAAAAGCAAAAAAAAAATAGTATTATAAAAACTCTTGAGTGGGAAATTATGGTATCAGAAGTCGTTTATTATTTACCTGTAAGTGAGAGTTTCTTTTAGAAAAAAAGTAAAGTATTTTTAGTCTGACACTTTCTGCCCTATCGGAAAACTTGATTATTAGAGGGTACGTCGTGTTGCTAAGTTCTGAAATAAAAATTGTAAAATGAATATGCGAAATCTGATACTACCATTGTAAGTGTGACATTTTAAGCGGCGGTAATGATATTCAAAAATTTTGTTATGCGAGTGGTGCTTGTGTTGTTTGCGGCTACTTGGGTCATTCAGTTTTGCCAAAAACGAAGAAAAATATGAAGATTTCCGCGCAATGAATTTCTATGACTTTCAATGTGACACAAATATGGAGAAGATTTATTTTTACATTAAGCATTTTTTACTCCATATTTTAAAAATTGTATTGTTTTTATTTCATTTAATTTTCAACAACAGTTTGATGATCAACTCGCTTCGACTTTCGGTGATGAGGCACCATCTGTAATGTGACTATCGCTCGATTGGTGTGAAGCAGGGCTTGGCATAGTGCACTAAATAATTTGTGCAATAAGCGGATAATCAAAACACTGAAAAAATTTAGATTTAGTCATTATGAAACCCTAATTTTAACCACCACAAAAAAATTAGTGGTAGCGCAAAATGCCCCGCCCTGGTGTAAAGAAATATTCAAACGCATGGAAAAGTTTATAAATTTTCATGGGCAGTATTTTGACGAAAAATGAAGCAATTTACAGTTAGAAATATTTACTTACTTTTACTTGTAAATTTCAAAACTTAGGTAGTAACCCTTAATATATATGTATTTTAGTTTTCTTTTACACACATTTTCACCTCGAATTTAAAAAAAAAATCGTGTACTTAAGATGCGAAATTTTGGAGCCCTGGCGATTTTTCGAAAATTCTACTGGAAACGCATTTGCTGCAGAGCTCCAATAACCATTTTACTTATATGTATATGTATCTTCGCTGAAATTTAAGACTTTAACTCAGACGATGGTTACTTCAAATCGAAGGAAGCACCATAAGACTCAATACCTCCAAGAAAACATTTTTCGGGAGTTAAACCCAATTGGCTTATTGATTATGGCCCCCACCACATTTCAAATGATGTTTTCTGGGTGTTTCTTTAAAAGCGTGTATAACGAAAACGAAAACAGATTTCTTATTTTTATTTTTTGATTTATTGTCAAAAAATAAAAATTTCCTTTAGACCATACGAGATTCGTTCAAAAAGTTCTGTGCCTTCAAAAAATAAAATAAAATACTCCAAACAATAATAAAAAATCTGTTTGTGTTTCCGTTTTACAGGCTTTTAAGAAACACACCATTTCAAATGAGGCGCGGGCTTTTTGTCAACGGGTTACCTCAAAGCGCTAAACTAGTCTCGGTTAGAACTTCTTTAGTGATTTGCCCTCGAAAGACCTCGATAAGCAGCTCATCAAAAATTAATTCTGGCCCCTTCAAAGAATCATGCGTCGATAAATGAGTTTGAATGAGATTAAGCGTAACTCGATGGGTCCAAAATCCACTGTGATTATGAAATATTAAATTGTAGAATGAAATTTTCGACTAGCAGCCGCGCCTTGGCAGGCAATGTTAAGCCCTGCAGTGCCCTTTTGCCATGAACATGTTTTTTGTAAAAATCCTTTGCTTTTCATAGTCGGCATATAAGTGTATGTTTCCCCACATGTAAAGCAATACGAAAATGCATAGTGCAAATTGTAAAAGGAATTGGGGTAAACCTAACTGCAGGAGATCCCTCGAGCGCTTCCGATCTACTCGTGGCCAGAAAGATTTTGCAACCTTACAAGTTAGTGTAGTTGCCCAGCGGTCGCTGAGTTGACGCGAAACCCAAGACCAGACCGCAGGTAGTTAACGGGATCAAACCGGTACACCAAAAGAGAATATCATTTATATCTACGCGTCAATTATACAAGTTATTCTTATGCCGTTCCAGGTGATATATTTTTTTGATCTCTTTGGTTAAACTTCACTTGGAACTGCAGCTTGATTTTTTAATGACGACTCTTTCAGCTGTATCGTGCGCACGATTTGTTTCGGCAAAATGCGAAGCGTCGGCATACAGAAAAAGTACTTAAGCAAGGTGTGGGATAGTCACAGCGGCAATAACCAAAAATTACTTGATCGATGCTGGTGGCCAGCCATCGCCGTACAAATGTGCATATATGTATGTATGTATCACACACATGTATGTTTGTAACCAGAACACCATGCCAGTACCGCTGTGTTCACTTATATTGTCCGCCCTATGCGAAAAGCAGGAAGGTGCAAATTTTTCAATTTTGAGCTAACAGGTTAAATTTTTTAATCTATGGATATTCCATGTGATACCAAACCCCTTCAAGGAAACCGCAAATGATTTTTTTTATATGAAACCATAACTTCTAATTCTGTTATAGCAATAAACTTTCAGAATTTGATTTTCCAATATTTTAATTTTTATACATTTGCACTTCTACCATGAGTACCTCCGCCATTGCTTGTGTATTTGTATTTTAGGAATTTTATAGAAATAATTTTGGTATCAAGTTTTTCTTATTAACTTAGCTAAATAAATCGGTTGTATGACAATTACAGCTGTAGACTGCTGCTGTCTAGTTCAGAAGTGCCATATAGAATTGACATACAACGACATTTGCAAATCGTTACGGATTTGAACTAGGTATTATTTGAAGAATGGTAACACTTAACTGTCATCTGAATTAACAGAAAATTAGTTGTGTATACGCTCAACGAACGCTGGGAAATATTGCGACATTACTTTGAAAATCATGGTAATGTTGCAGAATGTGTACAAAAATTACGTACGGCAATGGGAAGATGAAAAGCACCGAATGAAGCGTATGTGCGTTACTTTGCCAAAAAAAGTAAGAGAAACTGGGTTGCTTATTGACAAACCAACGCGTGACCGACCAAAAACCGTGCGTACACCCGAAAATATTGCTGCTGTGGCCGAGAGTGTTCGTGAATCACCAGGAACATCAGTTCACCGTCGTTCTCAACAATTGGACATTTCGGAGACATCATTGAGACGAATTTTGCGTAAAGACCTTGGTATGACGCCGTTCAAAGTCAAAGTTGAATGAAGTTGTGTTCCATCATTAACCGGAAGGATTGTACTTCAAAATAAAAAAAAACAGTTTGGAAAAATTTTGAGTAGTTTCTTTTTTATAGCATTTTTAGTTCCGTAAAGTTATATGGCGAATCCTGTATAATACATCAAAAATTGTATTTGAAAATTGCGACACCTAAATGATAAATATTCGACAAATATTCAAATTCTTAAAGTTCATTTATTCCACTACGACCAAGAAGAGCACGCGCAGCGGGAAAAATCAACTTGTTCATATTTTCAGTTTGTCAAAACAAATATTTTTTTTTATGTACCCCCTTCTTCATGTACCGTTACTTCAGATTTATTTTTTGCGCTTATGCGAAGTATTTCCTTGGTTGTATGTAATAATAAAAGTGAGCGAATAAAGTCTGAATATCCAACTGCTTAAGCAATTAAATTAAAAATAAAATTATGGGCGTTTTTTTTTTTAAAATATATGTAATAATAATAGCACTTTTGTGGTTACTAAGAAATTAGTGTTTAAATATGCGAGACTTTTAGTGCCCATTTTAGAATTTGGCTATCTTTGGTGAAACATATTTCATTAGATTTAGGCGGATGGGGTTATATGGGGGTTGCACGCAGTTACAGACATTTTAATTCCGAAAGGAACTCATAAATGTGCACATGCTTTCAATAAGCAACTCGTTGAAGCAAATTTTTTTAATAAGTATACTTAAATATAGGAGTGGCTCACAAATAAATTTCCTGATGCTGCATTTTAACTGAACAAAAAACAAAAACCTAGAGACTTATATTTTTATAGTTAATTTAAAAATTGCTATTGAATACTTTATTTAAACCTCCAACTTTAATTAAGCCTCCAATTTTAATTTCCTTGTTAATTTAAAAAATTTTAAAAATGTTAAAAGTCAGACTCCGCAAAAAATTTAACTACTTAAATAAGTTTTTGGAAAAACGAACTCCCGAAAAGCTCCCAAAATTCAAAAAAAAAAAATTTTAATCAAATTCAAAACAATATTTAACTATTTTTCTGAAAGCTAACCTAAATTTAAAAAAAGGCATAAAATTAAAAACAAAGATTGTATCCACGTCTTTTTTATTTATGGTATAATTTTTTTAGAAATTCAAAAAAGGCAATATTTAATTTAATTCCATTTTAATTTCCTTTCACAAGTATCAAAAAAATCATATTCTTTGCTTTATTTAAAAAAGACTAACTATTATAGGGACCCCATTATTTATAGCGACCCTGAAAACCTCCCTAATTAAAAAAAATTAAAAAATCAGAAACTACAAAAAGTTGGACTTTTTTTATAGGGACCACAAAAATCCTGGAAAATTAAGAAAAAATTTATAAAAATTTATAAAAAAAGTCTTCACTCTTGTTATAGGGATCATTAAAACAAAAAAGTTTAAAAATCAATAATTTAAAAAAATTAAAAAAATCAGAAACTACAAAAAGTTGGACTTTTTTATAAGGACCACAAAAATCCTGGAAAATTAAGAAAAAATTTATAAAAATTTATAACAAAAAGTCTTCACTCTTGTTATAGGGATCATTAAAACAAAAAAGTTTAAAAATCAATAACAAAAAAATTGTATCTAATTTTTATTTGGAGGGTCCCGAGGAGGACAAACGCCCTTAAATTCAAAAAATGTTAAAACTCAGAAAATACAAAATAGGTTAACTATTTTCATAAGGACCACAGGAAAACCAACGAAATTAAAAACTAAATATTGAAAACAATAACAAAAGAAATTATTAATTTTTTACAGGAACCCTAACAAGCCTCCCTAAATTTAAAAATGTTAAAAATCAGTAACTACAAAAAAGTAAGGGAGAATGGGGAGTTTTGAGACGGGTTTTGTTTTTGGACCCGTATTACTCAAAATCTTAATATTCTGCATATGTCAACGATGGAATCTTTAGTCAATGAATACTGGAAGCTATTGGTATGGCCTATTTAACAAAACTACAATTTTCCTTAAAATTAAAATTGTATATAATAATATAAAATATAATACAAAATACAAAAATGTGGGGAGTTGTGAGACACCATGATTTAAATCAATAAAAATGACTTATTTTAGTTGTTAGTTCTTTATTAAGATGAAAAATAAAAAAGAAAAGACAATTGTTATAAAAAAGTGTATAAAAAATGCAATGCCATCAGTCTGATGATTCGCAGTGAGAACATGTATAATAACCAGTTCGTAAATTGGCACACTTTAGGTGCACAGCTCGATCGCATACATTGCAATGAATGGAGTTGTTTCTGCTTAACTTTTTCGGCATTGCACCTTTGCAGATGATATATATACAAACAATGCATGAATATTGCGAGTTACTTATGAAAGATGCGTTAAAACGTCGAAAAAAACGGTGTCTCACAACTCCCCACATTTGTTGTCTTACAACTCCCCAAATCGTTCTTTTTTATAAATGGCCGCGTAGTCATAAACACATCGAACGTTCATGCCCAAGTGAATGTGTAAATTCAAAGCTATAGGACAATTAATAATTTGTATATATTGACATTTGCAATTTGCTTCAACAACTGATCAAATGTATCGCAAAACAAATGATGAAAAAAACTTACCGAGACATTCCAAAACACAGTAACTGGAGAGACGCGTCGAATGCGTGTAAATATGACCAATGCTAGCTGAAAAGTGAGATCGCATCGAGAACACTTGTTGACACTTAAAATCGAATGTAAACAAATGAATAATGTCGAAAGGTAACAATGTCTCACAACTCCCCATTCTCCCCTATAATTATTTTTTATAGGGACTCTGAAAACATCCAAAAATTTGAAGCAAAATTTAAATCAAATACAAAAAGACAGGTCCTATTTTTTTAGGGACGCTGAAAATGTAACAAAATTAAAAAGAAAAGTTTAAAAAGAAAACTATTATCCATATCTTTTTTATTTTTGGTATAATTTTTTGGATATTTGTTTCAAGGAAACTTATTGGAAATTCATAAAAGGAAAATTTTTTTGAAAAGTTTAATTTTTTTCTTTGCAAGTTCAATGTAATTTTCAAAGCGTTTACTATTTCAAATATTTGTTTAAAAAAAAAAACTATTAGGCATTTAAAGATTTTGACCAGAGAGCAAATTTAGGAGGTAGCTTCAAGTGCAAAAAAAAACTTTGTTTGCATCCAATGCACCATCTAACATGCGCGAGAGTCGATGCTTGCAAGCAGCAAGTGCTTTTTGCTTACCAGTGCATCTGATTGAGGGAAACAAATTACTATTTTTTTTAATTAAATAAATTTGCAGTTAGAACAAGAACAAATGCGATTTCATTTATTTGAAATAAATATATGTAATACATATACATTAGGCCGGGTCGATTTGTGGAGAGGCAAAACAATCGCCCATTGCTCTGTGAAAATCATATTCTAGGGATCAAAATAAGAGACTTTGCCGAAGGAACCATATCTCTAAAACGAATTCTGATGTCCCCCAATTTGGGTCGAACTTTTTAGTTTATTTTCTCATGTAAAGTCCAAAGTTAGTGGAGTCGGTCATACATTTGGACTCGATTGGAGCACTCTAAATGGGTCAAAGTGGGATTTTTCGTTCGACCCAATTTTTAAATCGACCCGCCCTAATATACATATATAAATATTTGCAATGAACAATCATACTGAGTTTTGGTACTCTTAAGGCGTTCTACGTATTTATACTATATAGGAGTTTGTTAGTTGGTAGTTTTAGAAAATCCTGTAATTTCCAACTAAATGCTGATTGCTTCGATACTTCAATATTTTCAATCTCAAACATGAACTTATGCGCCGTAATAAGTAAAAAATTTAATTGTATTGCCAAAAGCGGGAAGATGAACTACTTTTTGGGATTTTTTGCAATTTTCTTACAGTATATTATAAGTGAGAAATATTGTATATGCACATACATAGCGCGTGCATGCTCCTTTTGCCTCAACATCTTCTGCCTAACTTAACGTATTTTTCAATTTCGTATTTGAAATCGATTTCTTGCTTTCTTTTTAATTTTTGTTGTTTCTATGCTTCTTTTTTTTTTGTTTTTGTTCATCACGTAGGCTATTCTTATCTGTGCATATGGACGTGCAAAGTTGCAAAATCGAAACTAAGCCAAAGCATTGAGAGTAGGCAAGCGAAAATTCGCCTGACTGCCTGCTCGATGTGCTGGCAGCAGCTGCGGTTCAGTGAAATTTCCGCCATTTCAAAAAGATAAAATCAGTTAAGGCACCTTTTTTGAAAACTGCTTTAGTGGAAATGTTTAGCAAAATGTGTTTTGTTCACGTCAGCTGCACCCGTCCTTAAGCGTTCCGGGTAGTTTGGCCATATTTTATATCCTAACGGCTATGGATATTCCGCGCCTGCTTTTATTTAGTGCATTTTTTATGGAAGACGATATTAGCAACTGATTGCCTAAAAAGGCATACATACAGAACAGAAAGCAGCCACACAACAAAGTACCCAACTAGTAAGCCAACAGACCAACAGACCAGCAAACCAACAAACCAACAGACCACTTATCTGACCGTCAAAAACACTCAGTCGACCCAACAAATTTTACATTCACCCAATTGATCACCTAAACATCCATTCATTCGGCTTGTCGCACCCTCTCTTTCTCTCTCCGTCACGCTCTTGAAACCACGCGCATTTGTAGCACCCATTTATAGCACCGTTGACCGCACCCATTCGTTCATGCATCAATATGGAACCTTGACCGCTCATCGCCCTCCCTTAAACGTGCCATAATTTTGCTGTTTCCCTTTTCAACTAAGTTTTATGATCCGCTGAATTTCACGCATTAAGTGTTCACACAGAAACAAATAATTTTTCTTATATTATTTTGCGGTTTTTCTCCGGTAACTGTAAATGTACATATTTAGAAATGTTTGTTATGTAATAAAATTGTAATAATTAGTTAAGAGCTTTAGCGGTGTATGCTGGTTGGTTATATCGCATAAAACGGGTGTATTTTTAGGCTTTTAGAATTTGCTATAAACATATCTGCCAAGCCAGCGGCCTCTAGTGGTTAATGTTTTTCACATTCATGTCTATTAATTTGACTAAGCCAATCGATGACCCTGTCGGAACATTCGCTCATGCCGAAGTTGTTAATTTCTAATGAATTCTGAAGCGTGCATTTTACATCGCATTTGTCTTACGGCAAACCGCATTTGTCATGAATCCCTTTGTGCTAGTTTCAGCCATTCACATCTTCGGACAATATTTTTTGTGTGGCGCGAAAACCCTTAAGCGTTTTTGGTGGAGCTTAACGAAGCGCTCCAGTCGTTCAATTCTTGCTCTTACTGCCACCAGTTGGAAAACATCAAATGAAGCCAAGACCTTCTCCACTTGATCTTTCCAATGCAAAGGGACTTTCTTCTGCCTCTGCTACCCCTTGCAGGTACCACATCGAATAATGGCTGATTTATAATAATTGGCGCTTAGCCTCTTCATTGAGTATTTGGCTGAGCTCCTTCTCTTATTAGAATTAAAACGACGGTATTGACTGTATTTACACAGTATGTTCAATAAATAACAGAACTTTTTATTTAAATCATGAAACACGTAGAGCTATCTACTAACTTTGATCATATTGAAAAGGTACAAGCGTCAGCTTTCAACCGCAGCCAACTTCATGTAAATCGTTTGACAGGTTAAAAAGTTACGCGCCTTTTATTGACAGTATGTTTCGTGCTTGTGTCGTAAAAATACAATGGAGCAAAGAGCAAATATTAAATTTTGTGTTAAACTTGGAAAAACATTTAGTGAGACGTACGAATTGATGCAAAAAGTTTATGGTGATTATTGTTTAGCTCGTTCATATATCGCACCCTAAATACAAAAGGGTCTTAACTCAAAATGTACTTCTGCTCAAATATGAACGAGACGTTATCAATAAAACGGTCCGCGGATGACATATGGCAAAAATAAATTTTTTGTTTTTTGGTAGGACTGTTATAAGCTTACATGACAAATTTCAGCGTGATATGTCACATAGTTTGTTTTCTGTGCTACTGTAAACAAGTCAAGCTCGAGTGTGGAAAATTTTGAGTTGTGCCCCTTTTGTAATTAGGGTGCGATATATATAATTGGTTTAAACGATTTAAAAATGGTCGTGAAGATTTGAATTATGATGAAAGACCTGGTCGTCCAGAAGCAAGTAATCGTGCTGAATTGGTAAAAAAAGTCCGCGAAATCATTGCTGTTGACGGAAATTTCACTGTAAGAATGTTGGCTGAAGAATAAAATTCATCTACTGGTACTATTTGTAAAATTTTAACTGACGATTTGGGTAAAAGAAAGTTTTGTGCACGCTTTGTTCCACACCAATTAAATGAAGATCAAGATATCGCTCGTGTACAGCATTGTAAAGACATCATTTCAACAGCTGAAAACGTTCCAGATTTTCTTGATTCGATCATAACTGGTGACGAAACATGGTGCTTTAAATATGACCCTGAAACTAAGCGTCAATCTGCAGAATGGAGGACAAAAGTGTAGCCAAAAGCAAATAAATTGCGTTTTCAGAAGTCAAGAATCAAAACAATGTTGATCACGTTCTACGATTCCAAGGTTATTGTACACAAGGAATTTATTGCAGAAGGTCAAACTATTAATGGAGAATACTATTTACAAGTTTTACATCGTTTGTGGTCAAGAATTGTTCGTGTAAGACCTGAATATGCAGAGAGGAAACAGCTGTTTTTATTGCATGATAATGCACCACCTCACAAAACCAAAAATGCTCAAGAATTTTTGATGCAAAAACATATTTGTGTCATCGAACACCCTCCGTATTCCCCTGATTTATCACCATGCGACTATTTTCTGTTCCCTAAATTGAAAACTGCCATGAAAGATGCATTTTATGATGATATTCCAGTCATTAAAGCAGCCGTGACACAGGTGTTAAAGAACATTCCCTTAGATGACATAAAACAGTCCATGCAGAAATTGGTTGATCGTTCTGAACGTTGTATTGAGTTAAATGGAGACCATTTTGAATAAAAAATAACTTTCAAACACAGTACGATACGTGTTTTATTCTACATCTTTTCAGATATGTTATTTATTGAACATAGTGTGTATACTGATTTTTCAAAAGCGTTCGATAAAGCATCGCATTTAATTTTAATAGATAAACTTCTATTTCTGGGCTTTCACTCAGTTTTCTTAGGTTGGCTGCGATCGTACTGATGTAATAGAAAAGCAAGTATGTACAAGGGGAAATTCAAAATTAATAAGACTGGCGTCATATAAATGTTTTTGAAGGCGCCATCTATTTAATGAGTTAGTGCGTTGGAAGTTACATCCCTAGCTGACTTCCAGTGAAAGCTCGGTGACATTCGGTTCAGTGGAAATGAAGTTACTGCGTCTAAAGGGTCAGTAGGTTTGCGTGATCGGTACAAAAATGAGTTTCGAACAAAGAGTTAATATGAAATTTTGTTTCAAATTCGGTAAAATATTTACCGAAACATTTGAATTGATGAAAAAAGTTTATGGCGAGATAACAATCATACCTCGTGCCAAGCTTCATGAGTGATTTACACGTTTCAGAATTGGTCGTGACGACATAAATGACAATAAACATTAAGGCCGCCCAAAATCAGTAGTTACCGAGAACTCCATCGAAATTGTTCAAAAATGTATAAAAAAATGAACCGAAATCAATGTTGAAATGCATGAAATCGGAGTTGAATATCTCCAAAACATCGATTTATCGCATTTTAACTGATAATTTTGGCTTACGGAAGGTCTGTGCACATTCCATTCCGCACAAGTTAACTGAGGACCAACAATTGCTAAGAATTCAACATTCGAAAGACCTCATTAAAGAGGCGAGAAAAGACGAGCACTTCATTTACACCATTGTAGCGGGTGATGAAACGTGGTGTTTCCAACATGAACCTGAAACTAAACGTCAAAGTGCCGAATGGTAGGCCCCAGACGAGACACCACCCAAATAAACGCATTTGGAGAAGTCAAAAATCAAGTCGAGCTCATTTGGTTTTACGATTCTAAGGGAATTGTCCACAAGGAGTTTGTGCCAATGGACCAAATCGCCAATGCAATTTTTTATCTTGACGTTATGAAACGCTTGCTGCATTGCGTTCGTCGATTTTGCTCTGAATACCGCGAAGGAGAAAGCTAGCGCTTATGGCACGATAATGCACTACCTCATCGATCCACTCTTGTGACTGATTTTTTGACTAGAAATCGCACTTTAACCATCAATCTCTCACCGCATTCATCTGATATGATTCTCTGTGACTTCTACCTATTCGGAAAATTGCATTTGCTCATGAAAGAGAAAACGTTTTGCGTCTGTAGAGGCCATCCAAAGGGCTTGTACAGACAACCTGACGGGCATTCCGGTCAATGACTTGGAAAAACTCTTTCGAAAAACTTTTAGATCGCGCAGAATAGTGTATCGAGGCCAAAGTAAACTATTTTGAATAAATAAATTTGAAGTTATCAGAACAAAGCTCCTGTCGTTTCTATTTTAGATCAGTCTTGTTTATTTTGGACTTCACCTTGTATAAGAAGGTATATTTCGAAATTTGCACCACCTTATACTCTTAAGTTGCTATTTAGGCATTACATTAGACTATGCCGCGTTTATTTGGAGGCCTCACCACCGACTCTCTATTGACAGAATTGAACGAGTTCAAAAAGTTTTTCTTAAGTATGCTCTCTCTTCTCTTAATTTCTCTGATCCTTTTCAATCATATAAATCGCGCTTACTTTTAATTACTCTGAAACAGTTAGAAACTAGAAAACCGATTTTGTCGCTATCTTTTTTCCTAAATACTATCAGAGTGGGGAATTGACTATTCCTATCATCTAGAAATCTCTAACTAACAGGGTCCTTACGTAATATATATCCGTTCCATTTGAATAGGTTCAAAACAAATTATGCCTGTCATGCTTTTATTGCTCGTTCTCTCCATGAATTCAGTGAGATCTCGAATTCCATTGAATTCAATTTTACATTATCTAAAATACGTTTTTCTGCTCACTTTAATTGAAGAGATCTGCTTCAGCTCCTTTAGCGAATTCTCCTCAATGGCCTCTATCGACTCAAAGCGGCGTCCGCGGAGTGGCAACTTAAGTTTTGGGAAAAGGAAAAAATCACATATGTCTAAATCCGGTGAATACGGTGGTTCTTCGATGATATTTGGCGAGTTTTTGGTTAAGAAAGTTTTCACAATATGAGCCTTTTGAGACGGTGCGTTATCATGGTGCAAGATACATGAGTTTTCTTTCCGTTACCTACGTAGATTCTCTCTCAATCGTCGCATAACTTCCAAAAAATATTATTTATTTACCGTTCGGAATGGCCACCGAGTGCACAATACCTGCATAATCAAAGAAAACGATAAGCATGACTTTCACTTTTGATCAACTTTGATGTGCTTTTTTGGGTTTCGACACATGTGAATAGCGCCACAATTCAGCCACATCAGCCGCCTGTTGACCAGTTTGCATGTCAAACTTATATACTCACGTCTCATCACCTGTTATGATGCGCTGGAATTGGGTATTGTGTGGGTACGAATTCACTTGCTCAAGCATGTCTTCAGCAACCTTCTTCCGATTAATTTTTAAAAGAAATTCAACTCTCTTGGAACGAGTCGAGCGGTCACGCATTTCATGCACAATCGATGGTGTAAAATGTTGCGAATTGATTCGTGAGACACGCTTAGGTCACGAGCTACCTCCCTTAAGCTTGAGTGATGGGTTTTCAGCACCATTGCCTTGACTTTGTCGACGTTTGCATCCGTTGAAGACGTTGATGGGCCACCAGATCGGGGCAAATCTTCCAAGACTTCTCGGCTCTCTGCAAAAGCATTGTATCACTCGTACACCCGTGTTTTTTGATAAAGCACACTCGCCACAGGCTTTCACATCTTCAGCGATTTGGCACACGAAATCCCGTTCAGAACACAAAATTTAAGACAAATTCTATGTTCGATATTTTTATCCATAAGGAAAATGGCGTGGTGCCCCTGCGGTTGATTGATACAATTAAATGCCAAAAACAAGCTAATTCACAGATCACGCTCAAACTCTGCGACATTATTGAGGAAAGTCGTACCAACATTCTAGCAAAAAATAAAATTTATACACTCACTTTTTAAATGAACATTTCCCGATATTGTCTTGGCAGAATGTACGTCGCAGTGTCTAAGTATTGATAAACCCGAAAAGGCTGTGCATTTACAAGCTACTCCTACCGAAGCCAAATATGCGCCACTTCATTAACTTGTTTGTGTTTCATTTGAAAAAAATATAAATTTTGTTATACTACTAAAACATACACCCGTTGTTAAGGGTGGCGAGCAGCTTTGGTTGGCTGTGGTTGAGAAAATGCCGGCTAATTGAGTTATTGCACGTCAAAAGAAATTATTGTTGACTTGGCATTTGAATCGCCCATAAATGTGTTTACTTCAAACGATATTATTATACAAATAATTTCATTCAAAACAACAACAAAAAGTGAATGTAACAAAAACAAAATGAGTGCAAAAGCGGAGTCCTTAAGTAAATTAAGTGAAATGAGTTGTAATGCGGTTATGTTTAGGGGAATTAGTTTATAAGGCTAATTAGGTAGTCTTGAAAAATTTGATTAAAACAAAAATAAAGCAAGAAAGGGAAAAAGCACAAGAAACTGTCGGCTATTGCAGACAAAATGAAATACCAAATATAATACATATTTCGAATCAAAGTAACGAAAATTAGACTGACCCGCATTTCACGCCGTTTTCACGTTTGATTTTTATGGGCGACTATTTTGGGAAGTGCGAGAATAGAAGTAAGCAAAAATCAGTTTCTGTATCTACACTGGAGCGCCCACAAAATTTGCGTGATTTGCAAAATTGTTGAACTTTTTCGCTCCTCGCGCAATTTCGAATGGCGAAGGTGAGCAAAAATAACTTTGAAATAAAATCTTAGCAACTGATGTGGGAAAAACCCATACCATTTGATTTAATGCCTAAAAATTTGCCACGAAATGGTGCGTGCATTTAAGTACTTCTATCTCTGAAATAAAAGTTTTAAGGAGATATAATAATATAGACATTTTTATGGAGAAGGAAACCAGGTATATTTCTCTGATATTAATACTTGCGCTATAAGCGTCCGTTCTTGAGATTTGAAGTGGTCAAGGCAAACATTTTTCGAACTGATTTTTTCCAGAGACCAATATAAATATTTCAAAAATAGTGAATTCGAGAAGCATTACACAATAGGCTAATTGGCATAGTTTCAGTTTTGCATTTATATGCATTTTTACAGCGTTGGAAGAATCTCAAAGTGAAAAAAACATTAACTAAAGTTTTTCAAAAGAAAAGAACCAAGCAGGTGGGGAAAGGAAGAAAGGACTTTGGATTAAAGGCTGACGAGCAACAGTGCCTAATTACGTTCATATAACCGCTCCAAGCTCCTGTTCAAATTCACCAGGCGTGTGATTTTTAAACTTGCAAAATCCGCAGGGGTAGCGAAGAAATGAGAGTCCAGATGTCTAAATATTTACCCGACAAAAGCAGAGCAGCTGAGAAAACGATGCCGGGATGATTCCACTTCATCCACCAGACTGCTTCCGCAGTAAGGACTTGAAGTAATCGCAAGTCTCACCGTATGTACACTTAACGGAGAATGTGCTGAAAGATATATACCAAATTCGAGAGCTGCGGCTTTGCTAGTCTTAGAAGTTACATCGAACGTCTCTGTTCTATCCGTGGACAGAAAGATCTCGCGACTTTGCACGTTTGAGCATTAGCCCAGCACTTGCTTAGTTGACGCGCAGCTCATGTTTCCAGGAATATACCACAGGTTCTCAAGATAACCCCAAGCCCGCGTTTTGCGATTAAGCCGTTTCCAGAGTCCCATGCCTAGCCAGCTCATCAGCTCAGCAGTTTCCTTATATGCCACTATTGCCGGTAACTCAGATGAGCCCTAATATAAAAGTATTCGGATGCAATCAAGAGAGAAGTCAGATATTCCGCGTCTAGTTTCGAACGCATAAACAGCGAGAAACTTGGCTAGTGTAGTAGATATTTACGCCCTTTACAATAATTACAGAAGTAAGCAATCAATCCACTGCTTCCTCAATTGCGGGTAACTCCGCTTGGAAAACGTTGCAGCGGCTTGAAAGCCTAAATTTGAGTTTGATGAAGAGTGGTTCCCAACTGAACCAGGTGCCTCTCAACTATTCCATGCAATGAATTTAACCTCTGTGCTATCATATCGACTGTCAAATTTGGCTCAGCTTCCACGAGTTCGAGCAAGGCGTCGGAGTTAAAGACTTCAGGACGACCAGCGCGCGGGGCATCCTCCTCGTCGCAGGTACCACATCGGAATTTTGAAAACCACTTTTGCGCAGTCCTTACACTCACGGTATCCTCTCTGTGAACAGTGTTTATTTCTACAGCAGCAGTTGTTGCTTTTTACCACTTTTATAAAAAAAATACAAAATATGCCTCTTTTGCGCGTTTGAAGATTCCATTTTATTTTTTAACAACATAGAAAATATAAATAGTTCCGTTATATTCTACGAATAATTTTTTGTATGCAAAAATCGTTCAAAAGTGAAATTATGGGTAAAATACGCACACACTTATGGACTGACTTGATGTAATAAACAACAACAAAACAACAAAAATACATAGAAAAATATTGTAATGCTAGCATCCATCATCTACAGGAATCTTAGCAGTAGCTGAAATCGTGAAAATATTTAATCTCGAACAGGTATTATCCGTAAAAAAAAAATTAAATTACAAAATTAACTTAAAAAAGAAACTTAAATCACTGGCCACTGAAGGAATTACCCTTGATTATGTACTTTTCTTACTTCTTTCATTCATTATTCGCAATACCAGCACGTTGCTGTTGTTGTTCCCAACTGGCACCCAATGCCAACAGTAATTGGGTTTTAGAAACTTGAAAGCCTTGAGCATTGTGCAGAAGATTAACTCGCACACCTCTTCGTTTGTCAGTGCGCGCGGAATATTACGTATACGCACTGTTGCGCCGTCCATTCCAACGCACGTACGAAATTGTGAAATGGCTAAGCCAAACATATTTCCCATATGATGCCGGAGTGATTTGGCTGCTCTTTTCTTGCGTTCTCTCCACATTTAAGCGCTCCAACACTATGACAGCGGGGATGTTGCGGAGATGATGCGGAGATTTTCAATGACGGCGTCAAAGTGTCGATAGAAAAAAAAAATGTGAAGATAAGAATGGAAGGCATGGCATAGATGATGAAGAAATGAAATTAAAATTGCTGTCCTGAAATATGCTTTCGTTATGGTCGGTGATCGCTCTTGGTTTGACTGTCACGAGCTGTCAATCGCACTGTATATACGCACGTACGTACAAGTATGTGTGTATGTAATATTCTCGTATAAACATCAATGGGTGTGCGTTCGCTTAAAAGCAATCAAAGCCATGCCGCCAAATGTAAGTTATCGACGTAGTTGGTTGTCAGAACCTCCCTCCGCAATCGTTAAACACTCAACTGCCTTGCTCGTCCCATGTCTAGCATTCATTTATGCCTCACTTATTGTTCACTTAGCGTGAATCCGTGTCATTTTCGAGTTGAGCTGAGTGAAAAAGCGGAAAAGGCAGAGATTGTAAAAAGTAACCGGGGCAAAAGTAAACCCTATGCAATTTCACATTTCACCGCCGTTATTACATTAAAGTGTGATTAACATTTAGAGCATCCGCATCAGCAGACCACTGTAAATACCTATGGGAACCCCCAAACGCAGAGTACTGAGTGCTGGGGCTTCAATTGTACCGCGCTTGGCATTTATGGCTTAGCTTCCGTATTTCATTTCATTAAGTTTTGCTTATGCGGACGTCGACGTCGATTGTGCCTTTAATTTTCGCAAACGCCAGCACAAATTACATTATCAAATGGCGCATCGCTAGTCAAGCGCAGAGCATGAGTGTCGCACACGCCATAAACTTTCATATCTCGGGAATACTCATTGGTGGGTTTGGTACTCCAATGAATGTGCTGGTTGGTCGTCAAATGGAGTGTGATAAATTTGAAATTTTCGCTTGTAGAATTTCGCATTGTATACTAAAATGTTACTCTCACAATCACTAATCAAATTTCTTTCGATTCAAAGTTTACTAATTTGTGCTTATACAGCACTGCCACTGTCTCCTGCTGGGTCAATGGAAGCTAGTGGTTGGCCGGATTATCGAAACAAAAAAGAAAATATTGAAGAGAGTAAAAAAATTAATAAAAAATTGGAACCGTAAAAGCAACTATCGGAAAGTGATGAACTACGACCACCGAACCCATCGTTTTTTCGGGTAATACTTTTGACATGAACGCACTTCAAATGCAGATATGGCCATATAAAGTGGTGAGATTTGGTTTGAGGAAAATAAATTAAAAATATTTCCTTTTTGTTGCTAAATATTCTCAATTATTTACTTGAGTTCAAGGATATTATTTTCGTGTATTTTTTTGAAGATAATATCACCTTGACGAACAAAATGTGCTCTTTCCTCGTTATTTTATTTATCATTGCCCAGGGTTTTGGGCAATATGGCGACTATTTCACGTCAAAAGTCGGCCTTCAATTAGCCACCGTATGCCCTGGACTTCAAATAACTTCTCAACTAGAGATCTGGTGTCATAAAATCGAGTGATCGCTTGATCTGGGTGGCTAAATAAAAGTGCCACTATTTCGTATTAATCGCTCTGGGAAGACTGATTGTGCCTTTGTGGCATGTTTTTTTCTTAGCTGGCATGCCAGAATGTAGATGTGGCTCTTGAGACATTTCACATCGTATGGTATATACAATCAGAATAAACATTTGCTATATTTTATTCTATGTAAAAATTGTATTCATGAGCAGGCACATTTTTTTCGCAATAATATCTTTTTTATAGCAAAAAAAAGCAAAAAACAACAGTGTTAGTTCGCTTAACGGCATAGAGTGCACAAGAAAAAAGTAGATAATCACTCTAGCACCATATGGAAAATATGTTTGCCTTAACCGTTTCACAATTTCGTACGTGCGTTGGAATGGACGGCGCAACAGTGCGTATACGTAATATTCCGCGTTCACTGGCAAAGAGTTGAAGGGTGTGTGAGTTAATCTTCTGCACAATGCTCAAGGCTTTGAAGTTTCTAAAACCCAATTACTGTTGGCATTGGGTGCCAGTTGGGAACAACAACAACTTGCAGATATTGCGGAGAAAGAATGAAAGAAGTAAAAAAAGGTTCATAAGCAAGGATAATTCGCTGATTTGATTTTTTAATTTGATTTCTCTTAAGGATAATGTATATTGAGGGGTAACCCTTTTCGAGATTTTTACTAGTGTCAAATTTATTGTATTATTTCTTATTATTTAGTAATAATTCATTATTTTTGGATGTTTTGGGGCTGACAGTATTTATCCGAGAAATTTTACTTAAAAAAAGACAACACAATTTTTGTAGTCTCAGTTTGGCTTAAGAATTGGAGTGCTAAGTTTGGTAGCTTCAGTATACCCGTTAGCGTTTTGCCTCGGGTCTTAGTTTGCCATAAAATTGTATCAAGAATCACTTCTACGTTCATACTAAAATCAAAACTGCTTCAAATGCCTCGTCTGTTGCTGTTGCGCCAGCCATCGTACGTATACCGTCTTTTTCCGAAAATAAGACAATAGACGCGCTTGGGCTTTATTCAGGGGAGAGCAAAAATAAAAATATATTTCTATATATTTCTATATATTTTATATATAGAAATATATTTTTATTTAATATTTATTTTACACAGAGTAGAGAAATTGAAATTTATTCAATTACAGTCGTATCATCTTCTTCTGGAACATCATCTGAATTATATTCTGATTTTGGATTCATCACTCTCAGTTATTTTGCCCTATGAATTTTTAAAACATTTCACAACTTCTTGTAAGCCTGATTTAACAAAATTACCTGAGTGATTTCTCACCATTCTGTTTTCAGTATATTCATTGATTTCTATCTGTAAATGATCCCTGAATGGTTTGTTTAAGAAAGTTTTCCATGTCTTTAGCGCGGTGAGAACTGGCTCAATCCCAAACTAGTGAACCTCTATTGTGGCCCTTCAACAGTGGAAATCAACCCACTTTCTTACAACTGCTTGGGTGCGCCAGGCTTTTTCACTTTCAATGACATAAATTCCTGAAACACGTGAAATCTGATATTTTTTTACCTTTAGTGATTAAAGATCCTGGGGATACAGAGATACCACCCTCTTCCAAGCGGAATTATACGCAATAATGGAAGCAGCAAACATCATGCAACGTAGAACCCACAAGAGAGTAAAGATTAGAATACTCTCGGACAGCCAATCAGTTCTAAAAGCTTTAGATGGCTATACCTACAACTCAAAAACTCTCTTAGAATGCCACAAGGCACTCAATAACCTGGCATCCAAAAACAATGTCTCATTAATTTGGGTACCAGGACCTGAGGGATATGACGGCAACGAAAAAGCAGACTGTAAACTTCATCGGACCTAGTCCCATGTTCAGATTCAACAAAAACAGCCTAAAACAAAAAGTAAAATACTGGGCCAAAACTCTATTAAATCAGCATTGGAACAACGTAGAGGGTCTTAGACACTCCAAAAAGTTCCTAAGTTTCAACGCTTAAAGAGCTAACATGGCCCTCACGTTAAACAAAAAGAGCATTCGCACTCTCACAAGCGCCCTCACGGGTCAGTTCACCTGCAACAAACACTTACATAAATTAGGCATAACTAACACCAGCACCTGCAGATTTTGCTGCGAAGATGAGGAGTCTATAGAACATCTTATTATCGAATGTCCGGGGTTGACGTATAGCAGGAAAAGGTTTTTAAACAAGTTCATGATCATAGATGAAGATGTACAATCACTCCCTCAGAAGGAGCTGGTACAATTCATAAGCATACTTAACAGTCAATAGACAGCATAGGGTGCACAATAGATCAATATGGTCGGAGTGCTAAATGGCCATACCTTAACCCTTTACTACCATTAACCATTAACCATTCCTAAGGAAGTTATCCAACCAGTGTGACGATGCTTTGAATTTTTCTGTGGGTATATCAAATTCACTTGCTGTTTCAAGGGCAAAGTTTTGAACATCAGCCCTGCGCATAACCAAAGCTCTCCTGCCTGCAATTCCCTCCCAGATGCAATCTTCCAACTCAGAAAAAAAACGGCTGCCGACTTAATCCAACTTAGCGTTTTTTCTCATCAAAAAGTTCCGAAAATTATGCTAGGGCTTATTTTCCGGGGATGTCTTATTTTAAAAATGTTCCGAAAATCACACAAGGGATTATTTTCGGAGGATGTCTTGTTTTCGGAAAAAGGCGGTAGGAAGAAGTGACCTTTGGCTGCATGCGCTAGAGCCAAAGACATGAATTGATTACATTTATTGAAAACAAGAATACAGAAATTATTGAATATAAGACTGATTTCTTAGCTATAAAATCTATGACAAGGCCTAATGGAGGTGTTATCTTACCTCTGCCACCACGTTTTGTCCCCTCCACGCAAAATGTGTTGCAGCTTATCAAACTTGCCTTACTGAGGGGAAAATGCTAAATATTTTTCTAAGCTGGCGCAATAATCGCTTTAAGAGTAATAGAAGTTATGTTCTTGTGTTTATTAATTACAGTTCTTTAATTCATTCAACTTTAAATATAATATTTCCATATTAATTTATAACACCTTGCGACAAAGATCACCTTTGTTTGTGTTCCAGGCGAAAGTGCAACTAAATGTAAAATTTTTAGAAAATTATTCCTAAATAAAGCGAAATCAAGCAGGCTAGAATTGGATAAAAATTATAGTCTCGAAGTGCGGGAGCAATAGTTTCATTACTCGCAGATGTAGTCTTAAGGTTTTCCCCATAAAAAGGGAAAATATTGCAAAAGGCTTCTTTGTGAAACATTGACTCTTATCCACTCAGTAGGTCTCTACAGTCGCTGATCCCATCAACAGCACTAAAAAATATACGACAGTGAAAGGACAGCTCTTCTTTTTTCTAGAGATTCTCGATTAATTAGCTTTAGCCAAGAATTAAAGCTTGGAACAGGGGACTCAAATCGTAGGAAATGTAATACAGATGTAATTTGGATGTAATTCGGTTGTACTGCGACAAATGAAGCCAAGAGAACCGCATACGATTGTGAAAGAATAAAACTTATGTGATCACTGAAGAACAATTTCCTATCGAATAAAATTTAAGAAAACTAAAAGATCCTTAAGCTCTGTCACACTCTGTAGGACATTTTTAGAAATGATGTAGAAAATGTGCAAAACGTACTGATACTTCGAAGATTTTGAATGAACATTTTTAATACTCAACGATAGACGCGATGTCATGCACCAGCGATAAATATTGTTCAAGTCAAGCTGATGCTTCTGATCAATCACTAAGTGCTTAATAGATAAAAAAAATTTAAGTCCTCCGCGAAGAGCAAGAAATTCGAAAGGGTAAGTCACTCGCATGTGCCATTGATAAAAATGACAAAAAGAAGTGGCCGAAAGAAGCCCCCTTGGGAGACACCATATTTAGCAAAAAGGTCGTTTGATAAAACTCCATCTATTTTGACCACCATCTGCCCACCAAATATGACTTAAGTCACTACAGAAAGGTAGGGTGAAAGCCCAATCGAGCTGACTTGTTCACTAGAATCTCGTGCGAGAGTTTATTAAATACCTTAGAGAAGTCACTGTAAACACAATCAACTTGGAGTGCTTTGAAAGACGATGGCATACAGAATTCGCTAAAAACAGCAAGATTAGCAGCTGTTAAGCGGTCAGTTACAAAATCATGTTGGTTTCTGTTAACGAAAGGCTTAACCGCAAAATAAGTTGTGTCCTTTACAATGCATGCAAACAATCTAGAGCTGCTTGATAGCTTGGAAATCGGCCTTTAACTACGAACATCATTTCTTCTATCGCTTTTAAAAAAAGTTGTGCTGATTTAAATTTCATTTCATTTAAGAAAGTGGCCGTGAAAAAAGATTGCTTAAAAACAATCTTAAGAGGGATTGTCAACGCCGGACAATTCTTGAGCTGAAAGATCATCGAGGGCAAATCGAAATGATTAAGTGCTTTTGCTACTTTAAAGTTTTGCTGAAGAAAGACCGCAGCATCTGCATGCGATGAAGGTTTGAGAGAAAACATCCGCTTGAATATATTATCAAATGAGACGTGCAAATTACAAAAATTTAAAAATGAAGGCTTTTCGGATGAAAGGTCAAGGACACCTCAACAGGCGAGACATAATTTGACATAAAACAAGTATTTTATAGTTATATTGCATACTCAGTTTCTATTACCTTGCCCAATTTAATTTTTTAAAGAACTTGAAATTGCCAAGTTGAAAGCGTGCCTGAGGTATCCATTGCGTGTACTTCATTTCTAAGGAGAAGAGTTCAACTATTTTTTTACGATTTTATAAATTAGCAAGAAGAACGTTTAGTTGTGCATTACTACAAAAATACCCTCAAAATAAGTGGGTGGTTCAATATGTGCTCATGTTTGATGACAGAGGACGTTCCTGAGGGAAGTTGGTGTTAGGATCGTGTGCCGCCGTCCATCTAACGAAGGCAAAACTAATTTCCGACTGATTGAAAGGTTGGTTTAGTTTGGCAACTATCCGAGTAAGACATGCTTCGCGATTTTCGCTAAGATGGAAAAAGAGCAGTACCGTTCGGTAATTAGCTTTTTGTTTTTGGATGGAAAAAAATGCGAGGAGATAAAAGCAAAGTTGGATGCTGTGGACGCTTCGCCATCTATAACCTAAAAACATTCGTTTTCGATGAGGAGAGACCAGGACGCCCGGCAGGCGTGGTTACCGAGGAAATCATTCAAAAAGTCCACGACACAATTCTCGCTGATCGACGAACGAAGGTGCCAAGTAACAGGGGCCGTAGGTGTGTCGACCGGAACGGCAGTTAATGTTTTACATGATAAGTTGGCGATAAAAAATAGAAAAAAGGAAGTGTGATCACTGTACAAAAAAATAAAGGAGGCACGGCTGCATTTGGCGAGAAGAAGATGCTGTTTCGCCACGATAACGCATCAGCACATTCATGCGGAATTATCGCCCCTAAACTGCATGAATTGCGTTATGAATTGAAAAAATTAGTTCAAAGGAGGAAGTCATCGCCAAGACAGAGGGGTATTTTGGAGAGTTCAACAAATTCAACTTTTGGGAGGGGTTAAAAAAAATGGTTGGAGAGTTGAGAGAAAAAAATTTGTAAAAATAGTGTGCTCATTTCTAACACGGGTACTCAATGAGCCCTCCTCGTGTATATATTATATATATTTTTTTCCAAAATATTTCATAAAGAAATTTCGGGTATATATCGAGTGATTTTTTTAAGAGTTTGAGAACTTAAAACCTTAATAATCTGGTAGATAATTTCATGGCATTTATTGTTTGAATATGACATGCGTAAAATGTCCATCGTGGCTAGGAGTTATAAGGTTCATTCAACGAGTCCCAGTATTTCCTACTTTTTTCAA
>JAYXIM010051875.1:0-26302 GCA_037575425.1 Anastrepha fraterculus | reverse complement strand
ACAGTTCCCCTTACAGTTTTTTCCACCATAGTTAAAGAGCAAACCTTCTCAGTTTATCATCCTTATTGAGAGCCAATTAATAGTCTAATCTCTTGGCAAAATAAAACTTTACTAGTTAAAATTATATTCAATATTCTTCGGCGAAATTTACGGAATCATGATATTTTCTGGCTGGGCATGATTAGAAATAATTACCCTGCTAATTTCCCGATTTTTATAGAAATGAGAGAATTTAATTAGTTTTCGAATACTATTGGCCTCAATTTTTCTTCCACAAAATATTTACCAAAATGTTATTAAATGAAATGTTTAACTAATTTCTAAGTATTCTCTAATTTTCTTAGTTTATAATCTGTGAGAAATGTTACATTTTCTAGATTCTCTTTTTATGGTTGAAGATTTGGAGGCTTAATCTTCTAAAAATACGTATAGCCCGTGCTATAAGCGGATTCGATAGTCTAGCGTAAGTGTACTAGCCTGCCATCCCAGAGGTTGTGAGTTCCAATCCCACGTAAAGCACGGTCCTTGCACTTTTCCGAGTTTACCTACTTTCATACTTACTCAGCGCATTATTTGCATTGTAGTTGCTAAAACGAGCAAAATCAAAGAAAAGCACACAGCTATACATTGCATCAAGTGGGGCCAGTTGGAAGAAGTGGGCAGCCGCGGTGATAGCGCAGACACACGAAATTTAGCGAAGTCCTCAACCATCTGTGCGATCTCTGGCAGAAACATGTGAAACACAGATGGCGCTCCCAGCAGTAAGAAGGCGTTGTTCCTAAGCAATGACAGGTGGGCATTCCCACTACTTAGGACTGGTAGCGGCAGGCTAATCACCTATGTTCGCTGTCAGGAATCAAAATAGATTAACGCATGACAAGTCTTGTCGAGGCCCTATGCCACCGAGAGGAGTGAAAAGGGGGAAAAATAAGCAGGCCTATTCACTTTGATTCTCGGACTAAAACCACCCCTACCACTTTTTTCTGTTTGTTAACCGCAGCACCCATATTAAAGGCTTTCCTTTGCACGGCAGGTAAATCAACTTCTTGTTAGGTCATTGGTTCGTGCAGCTTGATCATCCTGGCGCAATCTTATCATTAGTGATTTTGTGTAATTGCTTCCAGTTTTCCACTTTTCAGGTGAAGGCAGCATTTGACCAACGAGTTCATATGTGGTTAGTTTGCGGATCAGTTCTTGTTCGATCAGTCGCCGCGGCTCCGTGAATTGAACGCATTCTGCGGCTGCGTGTTCAGGTCCTTCGACTTTAGCGACACAGAATTGGCAGTGTGGATCGCTGGATGTTAAATCTGTGGAGATATTGTCCGAACTAGTAAATAAATCTTTATGAGGCGTTCGATGAAATTTAAAGCGTAAAAGCACATTTTAGAGTGAGGAATAATTTATTGGCTTGGTTTTTTAAGGCACACTTTATTGCTTAGACATTACATTTTATTCATGCTTAACATTTATTTGCTGCTTTACAACTACGCCAGCTGTCCTCCAAAATGGGTATATGAAGTGAAAGAATAGAGTATAGGAATAGGGGATACATATAATAAAAAATAATACAATAAAATAAGCAATGAAATAACAAAATCAGCGTACTAGCAAAAGCAACAGGCAGTCCCACAATAAATGTCACTCACTACCACAACCAGAACCGCCACCACAGAAGGCCACTGTCAAGAGACTAAGCACTTCAGACAATTTAGCATTGAGACCAGCAGCAAAGAAGAGGAGTACACACACGCACGCACACACACGAGCGTAATAAATATTATTCTGCTGATAACAAGCAGTCACAAAAACAAAAAATTTCAAATAAAAAAATAAGTAAATAAAATAAAATATAAATGAAATACGAAAAGCATTGAAATACACTTTGCACGCGAATGCTCCAGCTATTCGAGACATGTCAACGGTAGATGAAGAAAACAAAAAAAAAAAAATCAAATCTCACAAAATAAAGTAAAGCTACTTCGCTGTCAACAACGCGTTTGGATAAAAGTACAACAAAAGTTATCGTCGTCCCCGTGACCATCAGTGCAAACGTTCTCGTTGGCATTGTTTAGCAAGGACATGCACAAGGATGACAAGAAGAAGATAAAACTAGCTGGCGAACAGCGGCAACAGTTGGCAACGCTGACTATTTACGCTTTTGCTGGCTACTGGCTGCTGGCAGGAGTAGACAAAGCTAGAGGCGGCGAGACAGTGTTTTTTTCGCTACAACACTTGCACACAAAATAAATAAAAATAAGAAAAAAAAAAAATAACTAAACAAAGATTTCAAATGGCTGCGCAATGGTCTACATAAAAACTGGTATCTGCCAGTGAGCGCAAGTGGCGCGGCACGTCCAGCCAGCTGTTGGTGTTAATGTCGAAGAAAGTGGTATGCAAATGAAAATAATTGACTATGACACAACAGTGAGAAAATGCACGTCACACACACACACGCATACAGCATTTGCACGCACGCACTCAGGCATGAGTGTGAGAATTTTTAGCCAAGTGAGAAGTTTAAGTTGAGTGTGAACTTTTTTGCCATTCACTTTCCGCTGTGTTTCAGAATATTTGCACGTTTCTCATAAACATCCTAAAGTAGTTAACTGTTCATTTATTATTTTTTGAAAGTTTTACTTATAGATAAAATGAAACTGTAAAATTGTACGTAGTGAAGTGGCACGTGTTGCAATCGAACGGAAGGCGAAAATAGAAGTCAACTTGAAATTTAGGCAATGCGTAGAGTAATAAATGCCATAGAATTACAATGTCAAGCGAAAGTTCTTTTCAATATGGGGTAAAAATGTTGCAACCAAATCGCAGTGTTTGGCTATTTCACCACGATTTTGTTGTAAAGGGTGGTTAAATTTCAAGGGCCGATGTTGAATGTAAACCACACCTAAACGCCAAGTTCCTTTTAACATTTCATTTGACATTTTTCAATTTCAGACTAATTCAATTTGAACCATGGAAATATACACAATCGAACAACGCGTTCAAGTTATTCAGGCTTATTTTGAAAACGGGCGTTCAAATCCAAATGCATATCGCGCACTTCATGATTTTTTCGGTGAATTAAATCGTCCAAATGTGCGTACCATCGGAAAATTGTGCAAAAGTTTGAGCAAACCGAGTCTGTAGGAGATGTGAAAACACCAGTGCGTGCTCGTGCAGCTCGTACTGCAGAAAATATTGCTGCTGTTAGCGATAATGTGGTTGAAGAGCCGTCCACCTCAACTCGACGCCGTGCCCAACAATTGCACCTCTCACGGTCGTCGTTGATGAACAAGGTGCAATTGACTCAAGAACTAAAGCCTCTTGACCATTTCAAGTGTCGTCAATGGTCAGAATGGTGGCAGGAAATGGCAAAACTGAAGGCCGAATAACCTCACGTCGCGGCGATGTCAATTGGCGGCCAAGATCATGTGATTTGACACCGTTGGACTTCTTTCTTTGGGGTTATTTGAAAGAAAAGCTGTACGTCGATAAGCCAGCAACAATTCAAGAGCTAAAGGATGGGATAATTTGGCACATTAACGGCATAGAACCTCAATTATGCCTCAACGTCATCGAAAATTTGGACCATCGGATGGAGGTGTGCCGCGGAGGTCGCGGCGGCCATTTGGCCGATATTTTGTTCGATACGTAATTGAACCGTACCAATATTATCATAATAAAGAGAAAAGACAATAATTATCTAAAAAAATTTATTTTATTCAAAATCAACACCGGCCCTTGAAACATAACCACCCTTTATAAGCGAAAAATAAATATGGGCAAGTAAAGGGTGATCAATTTAGAGGTGTCGGATTAAAAATTGAAATAACACAACGAACATTTAAATTGATTGGGCAATCTTTATTATTGGGAAAGAAGAAGAATCTTTGTTATTCCGGAAAGAATTTCCCGATTTTTTAAAAGAAAGTAAAAACATTTTTATTAAAACTTAGAATGAACTTGAATCAATTATATATTTTCCGTTGTGTTCGAAAACCTTTTGCCATCTTTCCGGCAAATTCATTACTCCGCGCTCATAGAACTTATGGCCATTATTTGCAAAAAACTGAACCAAGTGCGATTTTATAGCCTCGTCATTTGTCCAATTGTTGGCAGTAGATATCCGAATCAATCGTTTGGTTCCTCTGAAGCAGCTCAAAATATACCACACCTTTCCAGTCGCACCATAATCTTTTTTTGGTGTATATCAGCCTTTGAAGTGGTTTGTGGCGCTTCATCGTGCTTGGGTCGTTTTCGATTGATGTTATTGTAAACAAACCATTTTTCATCACCAGTGATAATCCGCTTCAAAAACGAATCGCCTTCATTGCGTTTAAGGCGCATATTACAAGCGTTGATTCAGTTTGTTAAATGAATTTCTTTCAATTCATGTGGTACCAAAATATCAAGCTTTTTTTACCAGTCCAAGACTCTTTATATGCTCATGAACGGTTGATTTTGGTATATTTAACTTCTCTCGAATCTCATGCAAAGTTACATGACGATCCAATTCGATTAAAGCCTAGATAACGTCTTCATCAACATCACTTGGCCGACCTGAACGTGGCTCATCTTTAAGTGGAACATATCCAGAACGGAATTTGATAAACCAATTGCGACACTGCCTTTCTTTTAAGGCTTTATCACCATAAAAATCACGCAACTTTTTAGCAACCGTTCGCTGCGCTTTTTCCTTTATGGAGATAATAAAGTAAAATATGACGAAAATGTTTTTTTTGTGGGCTCCATATTGAAATTGACGCCAAAAAAAAAAAAAAAACAGAATTACGCGCACATTTTTTCTAAAGCAAGTTGCAGCTAATAACTGTCAAAAGAAAAAATTACAATAAATAGCCACAAGCTGTTCAAAACAATTATCAACGCCGTCTATAAGTAAAATCGGAAATTATTATACTTCCCGACAACCCAATATTTTTATGTAGAACAATTCATGACAATTCATTTTTAAAGGTAATCCCTTTCAAATGTTGGCCGCAACTGCGCCATCGTTCGGCCATCCATAAATACCCATTTTAAATGACTCGCTGAAGGACTTAACTGAATAACTCTAGTAATGTTGGCCTTCCTATGTCGCAATCGAAGCATTTCGACTTTACCTCCCCCCACAAATAAAAGTCCAAAAGTGGGAGACGAAATGACGACGCAGTAAATTCATTGCTTTAGGGCTGCATCCCAAGTAGCGCTGCCTTGTTGGAATGAAATGTTGTGAAGATCACAATAAGAAAAATTCGTTTATCATGGCGCGATAGCGATCGCCATTTACTGTTGCATTGGCGTCATCTTCGCCTTTGAACAAATATGGATCTATGATTCTTCTAGTTAATTTAGCCATTAAGTCAAAAATGGGTCTCATCGCTAAACAAAATTCCGGTTTAAAATGCGGATCTTCCGCGAGTTTTTCTAGAGCCCAACGCCTGAAATTATGACGCTTTGGAAGATCGGCCGGCTTCAAATCTTGGACCTATAGCTGTATTTTATATGCTTTCAAACCAAGATCTTTGTGTAGTGCCATAGTAATGCCCAAGTAGTCCCATAAGATAGGCCAAGTTGTTGAGATCGCGCCGAGTCGCTTCTTCTGCATAGGACGCTCGGCAAGGTGGTTATGTATTTATGTATTATTATTGTAAGTTTGAGCACGAGTTACGTACCATCATTCTCCTCCTTCTTCTCCCCTATTTCTCTTTTTTGGGCTGAACTCTTCCAGGATTTTTGATTTTAAGTGCTCCCCCATGTAAGATTCCCTCCTTGTAACTCCCTTACTCTGCAGCCAGCGTTTCCTAAGATTTTCTCGTTTGCTACTATCTTGAAGCAAAATTCAGTCAATCCTGGATTGTTTTCACAGAGGGACAAGTGGGCTTCCACGGTGTTTGCGAACGCCATTAGATTGTATTTTTGATCAAGCGGCTTAATGCGTCGAAACTGATCCAGGAAATCCTTTGTTATCATGTGAAATAGAAATTCCTGCTGTTGTTGTAGTTGTTGGGTTTGTTGTACAACTACAGTTGTAGTTGTTGTTGCTGATGCTGTTGTTGGAGTTGTTTAAACTGCGGTTCCTGTCTGCGGATGACCTCCAGCAGGTTACCTTTGTGGTGTCGGTTTGCCATGATCAAATTGTCACCTCTGTTTTAGTCAAAGATTTTATTGCGGTGCATCAAAATTTTGCACTAAATTATTTTATGTTTTTTGCTATTTTATGTTTGAAAGTAACGAGATCCGTTTCACTTCGAATTTCATATAGTCTTCAGACTTAGATTAAAGGACAAAATTTATTTTATTAAATGAAGTCAACCGTTCAACCAATTGGTGCGAATATTAAGACTAACATCAAATAATTTTCTTAATTATCTTTTTCTCTGTATACAGTATATATATATATATATGTATCCTTTTTTGGGTATTTGGCCGAGCTTCTCCTCCTATTTGTAGTTTGCGTCTTCATGTTGTTCCACAAATGGAGGGACCTACAGTTTCAAGCCGACTCCGAGTGGCAGATATTTTTATGAGGAGCTTTTTCATGGCAGAAATACACTCGGAGGTTTGGCATTGCCTGCCGAGGGGCAACCGCTATTAGAAAAATGTTTTTATTAATTTTGCTTTCACCGAGATTCGAACCAACGACCTCTCTGTGAATTCCGAATGGTAATCACGCACCAACCCATTCGGCTACGGCGGCCTAGAGCAGACTACTCTGCCTTAAAATATTATTAACTTTTCTTACACTGTTCTCATAAGCGAATAAGTTTTTCAGTCCCTTGGGTATCCGCTTAAGAGGGAGTACAATTGTTATTTTATGACAAAAAATGTAAGAAAAAATTTAAAACGTTAACCAAACCCGAAAATATTTCGCCTTAAAAAACTCCATCCAAATCTTTCAAAAACTGAATAAATCTGAAAATTAATATATTAATTTTTATTTTATAGTACTTTTTTCAATTGACCTCCTCCTATATATTTTCAGGCTTGTGTAATTGATCAATTTTCAATATACAGACGACTTGGATCACTTGACATGGAATTGCTTTTATACTGATTTACGGAATTAAGATAATTTAAGTTAACCCACACTTTAAAAAAAATTTTGAAAATTTTATTTACTTTCGTGCTTGCCTTTTTACTCACATTTTGCTGGTTTGTATTCGTATTTATCTTCAATCAACCAGCAGTTGTAGTTGCGACATATGACCCTGATGGGCTATTGTTAGGAGTGTGACACTGTCACAATGGGTACAAAAAGTAGAATGGCAAAAGAAATGAGTCAGACACACATACAAACACAAAAAATACAATACAGCATTTCAATATCAATGACACGCCGTCACACTCGTCTGGCTGGCTGCCTTGAATTAAAAATACTACGAGTACAACCAGCTGTTTTATTCATTGCGATTATTTAAGTCGCGTACCCACTTGAGGGACACTTCTCCTTATCACACAACTTGAATAATTGCACGACTGCAGTTGTGAAATTTGTTGTCGTGTATAAGTGTATGTGGGCGTGTGTGTGTCAGTAAGTGGTGCATCGATGAACGCGCCTCATTGAAGTTGTGGTTGTGGCTGTTTTGCATATTTCTTGCTCATGGACAGCGCAATTCAACACAGTCCACTGCTGGCGATTGCCATCAGCTGCAGTCGCCTGTGGACAGTTGGACAGCGCAAGACATAATGCTCGTGCGTTCGTTTGTGTGTGTATGTGCGCTGGTGCAGGAAAGAACTTTTGAAAATTTGCTTCCGTTCTGTTTGGCTGTGAATTTATCGTCCTGCTGTTGGCATGGACGCTTTTGCCTTCCAAGACTTCCGCACAGACAGATTAATTTTCAGTTTTTGCGATTAAAGGAGGTTTTCGTAGAAGCCAGATAGACATTTTGGACATTTTCATAAATACGTAGTATGCCTTGAAATGAGGAATAGGATCGAGAAATTTTAAATTAAATTTGTACTGGCACTAGTCAGATAGTTATTCTATTTACCCCCCGATTGATTTCTTCGAAGGCATCCCACAGATTTTTAGCGAAGTTCAGAGCTAAACGTCAATAAATTGTCAGCCACTTAAAACTTTATAAACTTTAATTTGTCAGCAAAAAGTGAAATGTTTGGGATGGGGGCAAAAGAAGAAGGTAGGTGGGTTGCAGAGAGCGAGGGAAAAGTAATTTGACGTCCACTGGTACTTCTAACTGCCAACGATTAGCACGAATGAACTGAGGAAAGCTAAGTTCAAATCGGTAAACATCGATTAGGCGGTCATGGCGTGAATCAAGAAGATGAAAAGGAGGAAGCATCAGAATATTGTAGATGAGTGAGCACTTTGGAAGTGATGAAGTAGGTTCAGAAGAATAAACAAAGACTTTGAAAGTTATAAATAATTCTTTCTGAACGCTGATGATTTTCTCATAAGTATTGAATGAATCTATTCAAGTTATGGACTCCAACTAATAGAAAGTTCAGAAATGTAGATTAATTGCTTAATCGCAGCTTAATTAACGAATTTTCTCGATTTGATTACCACTTAAAAAATTAAATTCATTATTACTCAATTAATATTTAGTTGAAAATAAATCGCGTGAAATCTTCTATTCAGTCTTGAGAAGAATGCCAGAGAACGTTAATGTATATGCTTAGTTGTCTCATATACATATGTTTATGTATAGGTTTGCTTAAATTAAATTTTTTTTTTTTTAATTTCAAAGTTTTATACTACCTAAACAATTCATATTTTATTCCCTGTAATAATGATGTATTAAATACCATGTCAAAAGAAAACCAGAAATATGAATGGTATAAGTCCTTGCAAGAGGGTAGTTGTAGTTGATTTGACTTGTTTTGGTCGACTTTCAACCAAAAACAGTATCGGAACCAAGTAGCTGAATCTATGACTGCTCGTGATTCTTTTGATTCTACTTTCATGAAACGATTCACAACTGGCGGCGAGGTATTTGGGTTTCGAGTCCACGCAATGGCGTCTATCTGAAACTCCGATTTTTATTGAAAAGTTTGTTCAATAAAAAGTTAGCATAAATTTACTTATAACCTTTGTTCGTTCTTTTTTCAGTGAGTTAAAAAATTCATCTGGCACACTTCAAAAATACCATCTACAATCCAAAAAATAGGCAACAAAATAACTTATCTGATACATTTTTTTTTTGTTTTTTTTTGTATGTATACTTTTATTTGCAATCTGTCTTGACGACAATAAGCTAATGTTATAATTTTTGTAATCTTAACTTAGGTACTTAGCAGAAATGGCTTAGTCTTCACTGAGACTAACCATTATATGTCATTTTATGTTGGGATATTTTTTATATGATTTATTTGATAAATCTAGTATATGGAATCGTTTTAGTCGTCGTATACTTTGACTATTATCTAACAGATTTATAGCTAGGGTATTACAATGATTGTCGAGTCGATTAATATACTTTTTGCTATATTTTTCTATCTCTTCTTTAACATAAGGAATATTGAGGTCTTTATGTATCTCCTCATTTTTCACAAACCAAGGAGCACCTGTTATTAGTCTTAGAGTTTTTGACTGGTAACGTTGGACTATTTCCACTTGGAGTGACTTGCTGTTCGGTTTTAAGATTGCATTATAGATTCTTACTTTATTTTCCAGGCTTAGCTGCGATTTTTTACTAAAAAGCCAATACATCTTTTTTGTTTTTTGATTAAGTTGCTTCACTTTAGGTTTGCGATCTCCAAGTCAACTTTCTGTCAAGATGTACACCAAGATACTTCACAGTCGTATTTTGTGGTATTTGAGTACCACAAAGATTAACAAGAGGACAGTCTCCTTTTCTAAGAGTGAAAGTTACCTGTGTAGATTTTTGGGGGTTGACTCTAATCCTCCATTTGTGCATCCATTTCTCTACTTCATAAAGCTCCTTCTGTACATTCAGCGACACTCCTTCTGGGGTCAGAGATGTTGGAATTATAGCTGTATCATCAGCATACGTTGCAATGCTTACATCTGCCAACACTGGCAAATCCGCAGTGAATATTGTATACAGAACCGGACCTAGCACACTGCCTTCCGGCACACCAGCATTTGTGGAGTATATATTAGATGTTACGCCTTGATTTACAACATAATACTTTCGGTTAGTTAAATATGATTTCAGTAATAAGTAGTATGGAGCGGGAAGTATTTTATTAATTTTATATAAAATTCCCGGGTGCCAAACTCGATCAAATGCCTGTTGTATGTCAAGAAAAACTGTTGTACAATACTTTTTACTTTCCAGTGCCTCTGTAATATGATTGATGACTCGGTGGCATTGCTCTACTGTTCCATGACCTCTTCTAAACCCAAACTGGTGTTCCGGTATTATATTATGCTTGTCCAGTACCGGCAGCATTCTTCGTAGAAGTATTCTTTCAAATACTTTGGAGAATGTTACCAGCAAACTTATCGGTCTGTATGAAGACATAATGTTTTCAGGTTTATTGGGCTTATTTATCATGATAACTTCCGCACATTTCCATTGCGTTGGGTAATGGTCAAGTCTCAGCATAGCGTTGTATATACGCGTTAATAGTTGAAGACACTTCTGGGACAGATTTTTTTAAGTTTTTTACATATACATTTGAATTCAAAGGTGGAAAAATCTGAAAAGTGACCATACAAGTGACAGTGACAAAAATTAAGAATATAAACAAAAAAAAAAAAATCTCCAGGCTGGGACAGAATTAATGGACAAGATTTTAAGTATCTAAGGAATATATTTAACGTGTCATTAAGACTCAAATATTTCCCTTTGGCTTGGAAAGTTTCTGAAATATTTGCTCTCCCAAAATCAAATAAAGATGCCAGCAAGCCTTCATCATATAGGCCAAAAAGTCTCTTGCCTATCTTGTGGAAGCTATTTGAACAACTGATTTGTATCTGCCCTGATCCCCTAGTACAATCATCAATTTGGCTTTCGGCGATAACATTTAATGATACAACAGGTACACAGAGTAACAAACAAAATACAAAAGGAAATTGACAACAAAAAACTGTTGCGTCGCAGTTTATCTTAACGTGGCTAAGGCTTTTGATAGTGTATGGCATTTCGGACTATACCACAAATTGAGAAAAAAATACTTCCAACTACTATTATCTACTTTGCGGAGTTACCTCAATGAAAGATACTTTTATGTTAAATATCAGGACGAATGCTCTGATGTACTACGTATGGAAGCAGGTGTTCCACAATGAAGCGTTTTGAGGCCACTCTTATACATTATCTATACACATGATATACCCTGCCCAAGTGACGATAGCATGATTGCAACCTTTCCTGATGACACCGTTTTAATGACCTCTAACAAAAACATAAATTTTGCCACAAATAAACTACGACAGCTACTTAACACAACGCTGGCCTGGTTCAATACATGGGGAATCGAAATTAACACATATAAAACTATTCAAGTAATATACACAAACAGAAAGTAAGATCCACAACTCTGATTATAAATAATAAAGTCATTAAATATGATACAAAAGCCAAATATTTAGGCATAATAATTGATGCAAAACTGACCTGGAAGGAGCATATACTTCAAAAGAGAAATGAAGTTAAAAAGAGATTCAGACAACTCTACTGGCTACTACGAAACGGCTCGCGACTTTCGCTTGGTAATAAATTGTTAACCTGCAAAACTCTTATAACTCCGATCTGAAAATATGACATCAAACTATGGGGAACAGCAATTTTCAAATTCAATGGGGAACAGCAAGCAAATCAAACCTTAAAATAATGCAACGACTATAATCACAAATCCTAAGGACTATCACAAAACAGGGATCTCAAAATTCAATTTATGGAAGACGTCATGCGAGAATGCAGCACAAATCATACTTACAGACTACAAACGAAGATATGCTGAAAACTCCACATTCAGAACTGCAAAAACGAAGATTAAAACGAATAAATCCGACAGCTCTTGCAGATACTTTATTACTAAAATAAATATCAACCTGTTCTACGTTTTATGTCATATAATTCTTATGTGTATTTATCAGCCCTATGCCATATAATTTTTATATGCATTATCCCTCTTATGTTGTAAAAAGAAATGTACTTTGAATAATGATTTAATGTTACGCTTATATTTTCATAATTGTTATTAAAATTACTAACTGTCGAAAGTTGACTGGTGCAATAAATTGGAAAAAAATCTGGCCCTAAAGATAGATTTAACTCGTGAAAATTTTTATGCGTTGATTTAATCGGTTCTTTGACGTGGATTATAGAGGAAGGAGTGCGTTGATCAACTTCCTTCGACTTTTGGAGTTGAAGCCACTTGTACTTAGTCACTGTGAAACGCTGGTATAACGATTTTCAACGTGGCTGTCGATCCTTGCAGGATGAATTTCGTGACAGCTGCTCAAAAACGGTTGTGCCAAAAAGCAATCGATGCTGTGCGTCAATTGATAATGCAAGATCAGTATGTGGCATATTGCAAAATAGAGACTTCTTTGGGCAGTAGTGGGGCTAGCATATATTCCATATTACATGAACGTTTGGTCGTCAAAAAGATTTTTTCTCGTTGGATACCGCATAATTTGACATTTGACAAAGAAAGGAATCGGTGTCGATAGCTGTGAAGAAACGTTGAAAAAGTTCAGCGCCTATGACATTCACGTCTATGACATCGTATGAGGTGACGAATCCTGAAGGTGTGCATATAAGTCGGAATCGAAATAGCAATCGTCCCATACTGGATGTTCCAAGACGAATTCAACAGAATTTGTTCACGGAAGAAGCTGGTCAAAGCAAATGGTCGCCCGTATTTTCGAAAAATCTGGTCATATCACAACTAAATCGCCAGAGAAACTTAAAATAGTCAATTCTGAGTGGCACACAACCACTTGTTTACCAGAAGTTTTGGGTGAATTAAGGACAACCGATCGACGAAGACGAACAAGACAATGCGAGCTCTCACCTATCGGCTCACACAAGAGAGGTTTTGGGCTCTCAAAAAATCGAATTAATGGGCATCTAAAGATTTCTTTTTGTTCCCGAACATCAAAAATAAAAAGCGAGCTGAACGTTTTTCAATGTCAGAAGAAACTGTTGAAGTCTTCAAACGGCTCAATTTGGAGGTATCCAGAGGTATCCTTCTGAGTGGCAAAGGTGCTTAAAAAATTAGTTCAAGCGAATGTAGAAGTGTATTGACTTCCGAGGAGAATATTTTGAAGAACAATTAAGTCCTTTTCGTTATTATTTTTCTATGTTTTATTCTCATTATCGGGCGCAAAATGTAAAAGGCAACTCCTGTATTGCCTAAGATGGGGCCTACTTTGACGGCGACAAAATAAACCTTGATGAATAAAATAATCGTTTGTGTTTTACCTAACAACTCTGGGCGCCTTTTGTACAAAATGTATCCATATGAGCTAAATATGAAAAGGAACAATCTTTTCAATGAAATTTTCGGCCTTACTGGAAAAACAAAAACAGTATTACCTCTTAAAACGCATGCCGAAAATACCTTTTATTTTATCTACTCATTTAGTGAAGTCGATTTAAGTAAATGTTTTTTCTCTGAGTGCCTCCACCTGCTACATTTTGCCACTTGGTGCGATTTATCTGCTTTAACAAACCGACCATTAGATTAGTGCACTGCGCATATTTATTTCAGAGTAATGCAAAAATGATTGAAGTAATTGAAAATCAATTTCATTTTAAACGAAATGCGGCTATTTGATACGAATTTCGTTTTTTCCTACACAGAATTTGTGATTTTTGTATACCTTTTGCGATTACGCAGTCGCTCTGGCTTTTTTTACGACTCTACTACAGTGCATTTTTTCGCAACAATGTGCTTCGATTCAGCAATCAACTGACCGACCAATCGACCATGCAACAACAACGCAGTAATTTTGAAATTTACCAACTAGCAAATATTTACCAATCGGCTGAACTTGACTCGAGTGCGCCTGGTGTGTTTCGTCCATTGAATTACCAAAGCCATCAAGCAATCGAAATAAAATGAGGAGAAAATTGGAAAATACCAAATTGAATAGTAAAGTGGTGAAAAACGAAGGTAAATAGCGGTTGTACAAATAACGATCAAATGGTGGCGAAAAATTGAAATGGAAAAGAAAAATAAAAACTAATTGAATCCGGTTGATACGCATCTCAAGAGTCACAAAAAGTAATGGGTGGTCCAACTAGCGTGTGGAATTCAGTTTAATTCGATTATAAAGAAATGGAGGTTGGATGGAGTAGAAGGATGGATTCTGAAGGCCACAGCAATAAACTAAATAGAAGCCTTCGAGTTGCGGTGCCATCGTTGCTTACTTAAGATTCGCTTAGCAACGGATCATAACACAAATGAAGAAATTCTAAGAAGATGCCAAAAAAGATGAGAGTTGCTTCTGAATATCAAGCTATCCTCGTCATTCTTTGGAATCAGGCATGCCACAAACGTCATTACACCGTATTTTGCATAAAGATTTGGGTCTTAAGGCTTATAAAGTCCAGTTAACACAAGAACTCAATCCGGCCGATCATCAACAACATCGTGTCTTTGCTGATTGGGTCGTTGAAATGCATAAAAAAGATCCGGAATTCCATCCAAAAATCATCTTGTGTGATGAGGCCCATTTCCACCTCGGTGGCTTTGTTAACAGCAAAATTGTCGGATCCGGGGCTCAGAAAATCCAAGAGTTATTGTTGAAAAGCCTCTCTATTCTCAACGCGTGACTGTTTGATGTGGTTTATGGATGGTATTGATCTGGACAACGTTTATTTTCAAAAAGACGGCGCTACGTGCCACTTAAGCAACGATACCATTGATCTTTTATCAAAATAACAAGTCTTACTGGAAAACCCTTAGAAGGAAAGCGTGGCATAGGACGGAGGCAGCTGTTATGGCTCAGAAACATTCGAGGAATTGAACTGAAGACGATTGAACAACTCAATCACATTGTCCGAGATGGAAAAGCTTTTTCAAACTTTGTTGCAAATTTGTCCCGTTGTAGTTGAATTTGTTCGTATACATATTTTTGTTATTTGTTCATTAAATAAAAACGAGTCTAGGTATTTAAATGAGTAAATGCGACCGCCAACATTCAGCAATGGATAAGCAGTTCAAGAAGAAGATGAATAAATGACTGCCGGACGCGAGTATGTTTGTGAGTAACTACCACTCGGTAGGTTCGGGTTCAAAGCTCATTACGGACATGAAATATGAAATTAATATAAAAATGCATTTGAATATAGAAAAATATTGTTTTTTTTGGCAATAGCTCGGAGGCTTGAGCGCATTTTTTCCATGAAAAAGCAATAAATCTATTTCCTGTGCGGAGTCGGCATAAAACTGTAGGTCTCTCCATTTATAGAACAACAGCAAGTCGTACACTACAAATTAGAGCAGAAGCCAAGCCAAGCACCTAATAAAGGACGTACATGACAACCACGATGGAAAGATTAATAAGGTGGCGCCGATTGTGGTACGGCTACTTTGCTCTCAACGAATTACACAGAATCGCTGTGTGTGTCACGTCGCACTTGTGCAATTTATTCGTGTGTTTTTTTGTGTAATTTCGTCTTCTTGGAAAGAGAAAAGAGGGCCTCTGCAACAAGCCTTCAACGATCACGAATCCTCGCGATGACTTTGACTTCTTTGAAAGATTTTCCTGCAACTTTAGTTTGCTTTTCGAGAGTTCTCTTCCAAGTGCACATAGGGCGTCATTTTTTTCTACTGCCTTGCGGGTTTCAATCGAATGCTAGCCTTCATATTTCTGTGGGGGCCTTTCGAAAAGTATGGCCAATCCACCTCCACTTCCTCTGCTTTACTTCAATCTGGATGAGTAACTATTTATAATTCACCCAAAGATCTCTGTTGTTAATTGTTTTGGGCCACCAAATGCGCAACACACCTCTTCAAAAATTTATTGACAAGAACTTATAGCTTGAAAGAACTTATAGCTTATTTGCGCGCAAGTCTGTCATGAGCCAGGTCTCACATCCACAAAAAAGGACCGATTTTAGATTTGAGTTGAAAATACGCAAATTTGTATGAGTAGAAATCGATGTAGAATTCCATAGCTCGTTCAGCTGGGCAAACGCGCTACGAGCTTTTGCAATTCTGTTTTGTATGTCGTCTGAGGCACCTCCGTCCGCAGACGTTACACTTACCAGGTTGGTGAAGTTGTTGACGTGTTAAATGCTGGAATTCATAACGCTAAAGCTACTGCTTGGATCCACGATATGTACTTTAAGCGATTTAGTTTTTTCCCCATTAATCCTTAGCCCGACTTTTTCTGATTCTGCCACCAAAACGTCGAGCTTCTTTTGCATGCCGGAGCTTCTTCTGCTTGTCGGTCAATAGGCAGATGTCATCGGCGGTCTTCAAGGTGTTCACTGAAGTTCCATTGTATGCCCCAGCGGCATCCGTCCACAGATCTTGAAAGTACGTCATCGAGCACGATTAGGAATAGCATAGGAGAAATTAAGCAACCTTGCCGAACTCCAGATATAGAGTCAAAGGTCGACGATGGATTTCCATTATGTTGAATTCTGCATTTGAAGGTATCATAAAAAAAAATAAATAATTGGCGCGTACACTTCTGTTTAGGTGTTTGGCCGAGCTCCTCCTCCTATTTGTGGTGTGCGTCTTGATGTTGTTCCACAAATGGAGGGACCTACAGTTTCAAGCCGACTCCGAACGGCAGATATTTTTATGAGGAGCTTTTTCATGGCAGAAATACATTCGGAGGTTTGCCATTGCCTGCCGAGGGGCGACCGCTATTAGAAAAATGTTTTATTAATTTTGCTTTCACCGAGATTCGAACCAACGACCTCTCTGTGAATTCCGAATGGTAATCACGCACCAACCCATTCGGCTATGGCGGCCGAAGGTATCATACTGAGCTTTAATTTGCTGAATGATTTTCGGCGTAATGCCTTGACGATATAAAGCGTCCCAGATGCATCCTTTATAAATGCCCTTAAACATGGAATAACATTTCATTCAAGTACGTCCGACAGTTCGCTTTACAGTAGCCTATTTATGCAATACTATTTTTTAATATTTTAATATTTTATTTAATATTTTTTCAATACATTTTCGCGAGATTCATCACTTAGCATCTACTACCCATGGTAAATTCGATCTCTTCTTTCAACTCTTGAACCGTTTCTGGTTGATTGATTTAAGATTTAACCAGAAAAAGTAGTAAAATTGAATCAAATCGTTGCTTCTAGGGGGTCAATTGACACAACCTTTTCGGCTGATTCTTAATTTTTCGAATGTTTTCAATATTTCCCAACTTTGCCCAAGCGTCAACTTTTAAAAGAGTTTCACTTTAGAAATTTCCCACCATAAACAAAATATTTCACACATCGCGGATGTTATTTTAGTTGTGAAAGCCAAAAAAAATTATAATTCTAATTTCAAACGCTAGACGGACCACCCTGTGTTTTGCCTTACACACATACATACCAAAAATCGAATTCCACACACATCCATAAAAGTGTTGATACAAAATACAAACAAATTTAAGCTTTGAAAGCATCAGTTCCAATTTCATGTTTCCTGTTTCCATTATTCGATTAGAACTTTTATGAGGGTTTCTTGGTCTGCTGTACGTGTGAAAACTGGATCTTATTGGCTTTTTATTAAAAACTATTTTTCAAATAGCTTGAAATTTTTTCGGGGAGAAATTATTTTGCTTTTAAATATGTAATGACTATTCAACAAGAGATATAGTCGCCAGTGAAGCTTTTCTTTATTCAAGCAACCAGCTGGCTACTTAAAAATCCCTTCAAAGGTAGACTATTGGCCTTATTTGTATTCCCGATAAGTAAATTGGATGGTATTAGAGAACGGGAATAGGAAGAGAAATGAACTACATGTATTACAACAACAAACACATGGCTATTGTACGAGTACAGCATCTCACACTCGTGATATACTCGTACGCTTAAAGAATATCGAAATAATTTTTCTACCTAGCAATACGTGTTCGGTTTGCCATTCTTTGTGTGATTCGAAATTTTAAAATTTATTATCGAAACCTTCAAGTTAAGCATATCAATCCCTGCGCAAAGGTTCAAATGTGAACCACATAAAATTGTTTCCAAAAAGCGTTTGAAAAAAATAGAAATGTGTCAGCTGAATTCGAGCCCGAATATGACTTGCCGCTAGCAACGCTGGCTTCATAATTTGAGTTATCAAAAATCTTTGGGGCATCTATTTAAAATTCTGATGAATTTATAAGAAGAGGTAATAACATGGACCAATACTTAGATTCCGGTTTGGACATTGTTACTGATGAAGACATGGAAACAATTGACGATTTTAGTACTGGAACTGAGAGCATTACCGAAGAATCTATGGAAATTTTCCCATACGAAATGGCTTTGAATGCAGTTTCAAACTTTCTTTGAACGCGGTTTCAATTTTCTAGCGATGACTTTACTGCTTTCGAATTCTTAATAAATATGGCAGATCTAATATATTTAGTTTCAGGTAGTTCCTTGACTGAAATTTAGTATTTATTTTATTTTCCTTATTTCTCTATATTCACTTATGCATATAAACGGAATATGCAGTTTAAAAAAAATACACGCACAATTTTGTTTGAATGTTATAATATCAATATCTTTTATTCAAATAAGAAATATTAAAAAAAAATTAAAAAGTTCTGAAATAAGCTACCCTCACCTTCTCTTGGGTGAACAAGAGTTGACTGACGTTGAGCGCCCGCCTAAGAAAGTTTTTACTGTAGAAAAGAAATTTGTCTCTCAAAGCTTTAAGCATTTACACAGGGAATGAGTGTACAAGGGCAGTTCAATAAGTACCCGTGTTTGATGACAGAGGGCGTTCCTAAGAGAAGTTGGCGCTAGTATCGTGTGCTGCCATCTATCAAATGACGACAAAACAAATTTCAGACTGATTTATGGGTTAGTTTGGACTTGGCAGCTGTTCGAGTAAGACGTATTTCGTGATTTTCGATGTTTGTTGAAACTACAACTATTTTAAAGGAAACTAACAAGATTTTAACAATTTTATGGCGTTTTTATGAAGAGAATATTAAAATCTCTTCTTTATATTAAGAACCAAGAAGATCGCATAGTTTTTTTCGCTGGGTTAGGCATGCGGTGTTGAGAAGTTTGCTAGTTTCCTGGTTAACGTAGCTCTGAAGCCTTATATAGTGGGCTTCTTCTTGGTTTTTAATAACGTCAACAATCCTAGGAATGTTGAGGCCACGATGAATATCTGTATTGCGAATGTACCAACGTGGGTTGGAAATGTTTTTTGAGAGTTTTATTTCGAAATCGTTGGATTATGTTAATATTATTTTGACTGGCATATACCCCAAATATGTGCGCCATAAGACCACACTGGTTTGATAATTTGAGTTTGTATCATTATTTTTTTATATATGGAGAATTTTGAATTGAGCCAGCTCATTTTTATTATATTCAAATTCTGTTCCCTTTGCTTTATTTTTGTATGCTCCTTCCAACTGTTGCGAGGATTGCTGTGTCGTCAGCAATGGTGGTGATCATAGTGCTTGGAGGTAATGGTATATCTTTCGTTTACAGCGGTCCACGGATGCTCCCGTTAGCGTTAATTTTCTCCAATTTGGAATACTTATTGCCTTGTTTTACGCGAAAATAGTGTTCGGTTATATACGAATATACTGGAGTCGGATCGATGAATTTAATAGAGTGGCTAATCTCACTAAGCTCTTGTTGGGTAGCTACTTTAATACTTCCGCTGTGATTAAATCAAATCCAGGTGCCTTTTTGCCTTTTAGTTGCTTGATTTCTCTTTTCAGTTCGCTTATAGTTATATGTGGAAATATAGTGGTTTCTTGATCTAAGGAGGAGTATAAGTCAAATATAAGGTTGAAAATAAAATTTTTTGTTTTGAAGAAATGGAGTTTTCATTTCTAACACGGGTACTTATTGAATCCCCCTCGTATAATATATTTAACAATCCAGTATACCAAAGCATTACTAGAATGTTTCTTAGTTAGCAGCGCTTCTACTCCTTTATTCTGCTACACTGAATATTTATCTGTCTCCATATCTTATCCTAAATGCAATATTTCATTCAGCCAGGCACCATCGATGTGGGTTCAGACTTTGTAAATCCTCCCTTAACCAATATTTAATAAAAAAGTTTATGATGCCATTTTTTATATGCCATTTAAATAATGTTGTTATTAGGAAATAGTTTTAAAAAGCAGACATACCTTTTTTTACATTTTTAATAGTTTTTCTGAATGTTAACATTCCCTGCTAAACCCTTCCCTGTTCCTTCCTCTCCATCTGTCTGCTGCAGCATTAAATTAAATCCTTTTGATTTAAGTTTGCGCATCTTCCGCCCCGACTTAATCCCACATTTCCGCTGCTCCGTATGTATTTGTGTTTGCCCTATTGCCACCCACAACTTTTCATTTAGTTTTTCTCTTTTCTAACTGTAATGCCCCCAGCATTGAGTAGCTTTCAAATATACGAACCCAAAACGCAAAAAAGTACGTTTTCCCTTTAACTCACACAAATCTTAGAGTTTTGTGTTTTTTCTAATTTCTGACAGCTCAGTGATTTTGGCATTGATTTGAAAAAGTCGCTAGTGTATGTGTGTGCACTCTGTATGCGTGTGTATTTGCGGTAGTGGAAGTAGACAGTTCGTGTTGATATGCACATATGCGTAAGAGGTAAGGTATGTTTCATATACCTATGTAAGACTACTTAAAAGAAATTTTAATATATCTGTTGTTGATGATGCCCTGTTTTTTAAATTTTTTTTTTATTTTTCTATGTCAGATCCAAGTACCTTCTGCTCAAATATGAACGAGACGTTATCAATAAAACGGTCCGCGGATGACATATGGCAAAAAAAAATTTTTGGTTTTTTGGTAGGACTGTTATAAGCTTACATGGCAAATTTCAGCGTGATATGTCACATAGTTTGTTTTCTGTGCTACTGTAAACAAGTCAAGCTCGAGTGTGTTCTTCGAATTCTCTTTTATGACTTCAATTGTCTCAAATTTATTTTTGCCATATGTCATTCGCGGACCGTTTTATTGATAACGTCTCGTTCATATTTGAGCAGAAAGTATAGCAGCAAATTCTTTATGTCGATGTCTAAGATCTCATTAATTTGTTGTAAGAAAGGCTTAAGGAAAGAGCGAAGTCCTCCCCCTAAAAGTTAATTTGAAATAAAATTTTTAACTAATAAGAATTAAAAAAAAAACTTTAATTAAAAAATAAAAGTAAAGTAAAAAATTAATTAAAAAAAGGAAAAACAAAATTTTATTTAAAAAATTTAAATTTAAATTTAACTAATAAAAATTAAAAACAAAATTTTAACTAAACACTTTTTTCAGCTTTGGCCTTTACAACTTCATAAATACGATTTGGTATATCAGGTCAGTCCATAAGTTCGTGCGTATTTTACCCATAATTTCACTTTTGTACGATTTTTGCATACAAACAATTATTCGCGGAATATAACGGAACTATCTATATTTTCTTTGATATATTGTGCATTCAATTTGCCTAAACGTTGGGAAGACATTGGAAATAATGAAGGAAAATATATTATTGATTAATAAATACTTTAAACATCTTTTTTATTAATTTTAAAACCACCTTTAGAAAACGCACGAACTTATGGACTGACCTGATGCTTTATATTAAATTATTTTATTATATATCTCTCAATTATTCCCCCTTTTTCTAAAACAACCGTACAAGTTTTTAACTATCTCGCTAATGAAATTTCCCCACAGTTTTTGAAGGATTGCGGAATTATTTCGCTGTAATACCCACACAAGAATAAGGCCCTAAAAACCAACAAAGGTTCTACAGCCGACGGTTTTCCCTCAGATATACCAGATATATTAGCTATAAGAATAAAAAAAATTAATTAAAAAAATTACAAACAAAAAATTGTATTAAAAAAAATGTTAGCAAATAAAAATTAAAAGAAATATATATTGTGGCCAAACCTTATTTTACAATATTTCTCTCAATTATTCCCCGTTCTTCCAATACAACCGTACAAGTTTTAAGGGAATAGATACCTATAAGCGGCCATATTTTCCCTGATTTTAATTAAAATTATTTAAAATGAAGAAGTCAATATATTGTTTTCAAAATTGGCATACAGTTTATTTATACATCAAAATAATATAAAATTTTTTTTATTTTAATTATTTAAAATGGCGGATGTACACTCAATTCTTCCAGGAAGGTCGCAGCGGGCTTCTCAATCGGCGGCCATTGTAGCATGGGCGTCAGTGACCTGAATACAAAAATCCAAAATTTGTTTTGTTTATTAATGTAACAATTTCTATATGAATTAAACACAAATGGGGATAAAAATTCGCGGAATAAAATGCTTAAAAAAAAAAAAAAATAATAATTTTTGGGCTACTATTTCCTACTATTTTTGCTACGAAAAAATTAATAATAATAAAAAATTAATTAATTAATAACAAAAATAATATCATGAATATAAAAAAAATTTGTGCAAAACTTCAGGGAGATCGGTCAATAACTTTTCGTGTTATCGTGTACGCAAAGTCGAAAAATATATTGTAGTTTTGAGAAAAACGCGTCCAAAGTTTGAATACCAGCCTTCGAACGCAAAGAATAGAGTCGTCACTGTTGACGATTTATAATATAAGAAATACTTAAATTTACGTTCAAAACGTTTTGGCATATTCTTAAAGAAAAATATTAACATTTTATGAAAAAAAATTTTTATTTTCGAAATTTTACAGGCTTATCTGTCTCCTTTAACAATCGCGAGGTGAAATTTCTCAATAATTTTCGAAGTGCTTAAAATTGGAATAATTACTGCTGATAATGCTTGATATCGGCCTTTTGACTCTCGACTAAAATAGATTGCGGAATTATTTTGCTATAAAACCCACTCATTATCATCATCATTTAGCGCTAAAGCTCTGTGTGAGCTTTGGACTGCTGCGCAAAATGCCTCTATGTGCCCTAATTCTTAGTTGATTCCTTCCAGTTGTTGACCTTGATTTTCTCCATGTCGTCTTCTGTTGCTTTTGAATACCATAACTATTGCCGAGAGACGCTACTTTGAGCTTGGTAGACAACTGAACTGCGGAATCTTTTTCTCCCGACGAACAAAATTCACTGTTATGACAGTTCTCATCAATCCCTTAGCAGAGAAATATGCGCGAAGTCGAAGAAAGATCAAAACTCTTTTCGAGCTTTCGTGAGAATTATACTTCGCAATATTTATCGCCCTGTTGGAGTAGGTAACAAAGATAGAGCTATGATTTGTACGAAACTTCAACATTTACGCATAAAAACGTGGCAAATAATAAAAAACCATTGTGTTTTTTTTTCTCTCTCAAAAATAAAGTCAAACTATTTCAAAAAGGAATTTAAACTTATTTTTCGTTATTTTTTTTTGTGTTTTGTTAAATTTTTGTTTTGTTTTTATTACTATTCTACTTTTTTGAATGAATGTGTAATATAAGGTTGCCAAAAAAGTCTTGCGGTATTTCCGCAAGCTTGTCTTTGCAAGCGCGTAGTTCTAGTTGTATTCGTCGCATCGGTTCACGCTAGAGCTTTTTGGAAAGCTCTTTTCACGTGCTAACACGTGTTTGATTAATTGTTGTTTGCTTTTAGTCGTTCGTGAGTTATAGCGTCGCAAACATGGAGCAAAATAAATAGAAAGTACGGCATATTTTACAGTACTACTACGATAATGGACCCAGTTTATGGACCCGATACAGTTTCCATTTCCACCGCACAACGATGGTTTCAACGTTTTCGTTCTGGTGCAGAGGTGATCGAAGATGCGCCACGGTCCGGAAGGTTGTCAAAAATTGCGATAAAATCGCTGAATTGATCGAAAGAGACCGGCATAGTAGCAGCCGTAGCATCGGCCAAGAGCTGGGCATGAGTCATCAAACCGTTATAAACCATTTGAAGAAGCTTGGATTCAAAAAGAAGCTCGATGTATGGGTGCCACACGACTTGACGCAAAAAAAACATTTTTGCCCCTATGGATGCATGCGAATCACTTCTGAATCGCAACAAAATCGACCCGTTTTTGAAGCGGATGGTGGTTGGCGATGAAAAGTGGGTCACTTACGATAACGTGAAGCGCAAACGATCGTGGTCGAAAAGCGGTGAAGCTGCCCAGACGGTGGCCAAGCCTGGAGATTGGCAGGGAGTCATCCACTATGAGCTGCTCCCCTATGGCCAAACGCTCAATTCGGACCTGTACTGCCAACAACTGGACCGCTTGAATGCACCACTCATGCAGAAGAGGCCATCTTTTATCAACAGAGGCCGAATTGGCTTCCATCAGGACAACGCCAGGCCACACACATCTTTGGTGACGCGCCAGAAGCTCCGGGAGCTCGGATGGGAGGTTCTTTTGCATCCACCGTATAGTCTGGATCTCGCACCAAGTGATTACCACTTATTTCTGTCCATGGCGAACGAGCTTGGTAGTCGGAAGTTGTCCACAAGAGAGTCCTGTGAAAATTGTATCTCCGAGTTTTTTGACAATAGGGAAGCGAGCTTCTATAAGAGGGGCATTATGAAGTTGGCATCTCCTTGGGAACTCGTCATCGAACAAAACGGCGCATATTTGACTTAAATCGCATTATTATAACCAATTTTATGAACAATTGAAAATTCAATAAAAATACCGCAAGACTTTTTTGACAACCTTATATATCCAGAATATTGTGTTAAGCCGATCGGAGCAAAATTGACGAAGTTATAAGTGTTTAAGCGTCCGTTCATCCAGACCCTAGACTTGCTTAGCTTTGAAGGATTTTTCTGGAACTTGTGATTTTTGAACTTCGTGTACGCGATAACTAAAAATCTACGGAGCCAATCGTTTTGACACATTATTCACTGGATATTCCTGGCAGTTTGTAATGAAAATTTTGGAGCATACCAACTCTTTTTGTATCGTTAAAATAATCTGCATCTGCTTACATGCCGGTCAACTTCGATTATTTTTGTGATTTTAGCGACATTTTCGGTGACGAGTCTGTCTGCTCGAGGAGCATCTTTAACATCAAAAATGCTTGAATGGAATCGACGAAACCAAAATTGCACTTAATTAGCTGTTACAGTATCGGCTCCATTCACAATCTTACCGTCCTGGCTTGCATTTTATCAAAGAAAAACTGTAAAATGTACCTAATTTTCTCTTTGTTGATTCATGTTGATTCTTGATGTTGATAATTTTTTTAGTGTGGAATGTCACCTTAACTTTGAGTTGTTTGATCGACACTTTACGAGATATCGAGCACTGCAGCCTTCTACCGAGAAAATAATGCATTTCTTTTTCCCCCAAACTAATATTTTGCGGCACGGTAAGATACGAGGGCGGGTCAATAAGTTCGTGACTTTTTGTATTTCTGACCTCTGTACTGAAAAAGAAATACTGCTCCTGTCAACAGGTATCTGTCAGTTGACTCCTGTCAAAATTTGAACGTGCTGCGTCAGTTAGTTTGTGTTTTACAGCTACCTTTACTCTGGCATTGAAAAACATTGACCCTTTTGTTTAATTTTTGTTGGTGGGATACATAAAGAAACCATTAGGTGCCCAATCAGTGCTAATCAAAGCGGATGACTCACTAATTCAATATTTTGAGTGCTCAAGAACATAATAACCGTTTTTGGACGGTCTTCACGAAATTCATTTTGTGCAAAGATCGACGGCCACGTTGGAACTCCTGGTGCCAGCGTTGCTTTTAGCAGTGACTAAGGGGGGTCCTTCCATACCAAAAATCGAAGTAAGTTCATCAATGCACTCATGTCTCGATAACCCACACCAAAAATCGTAATAAATCATCGCACGAAAATTTTCACGAGTTGATTCCATCTTTTGGGCGACAGGAATTTTTCAGCACTGAAACAAGAACAAATAAAGCTCGTAAGGAAAAGCGTTGTATGTTAGTTTATAGTTCAAAATACCAGTCTTGTTGATAAAAATATTGAATTATAACTCATCCCACGACGTGTTGCAAAGACGACGCTGTTAAAAAGCAACTCTCGAATAACACTTGAAAAAACAGGTGTTTTGAATTCTTTCAAAAAAAACAAATAAATAATAATAATAATAAGAATTATTGAAAGTGGTGCTATTTACATGAAATACACTGTATATACATTTTTACACTTTTGGCCCTGCTCGCGCATGTCTGCCCTTGCTTTCTGCGCTCCTTCACTTACTTTCGACATACTCAAGTTACACCATTTCATTAACAGCTGCTCTACTTTCATTCTCCCCAAAAACAAAACAAAAACTAAGCATTAAATTG
>JAYXIM010051874.1:0-26452 GCA_037575425.1 Anastrepha fraterculus | reverse complement strand
CAGCGCCTCGAGACTGGTGAAATTTTTAGTTCGAACCTTGCTCTCCAAAATGGCCCAAAGAGAATAATCAATCGGATTCGCGTCTGGTGAATTCGAGAACCATTGTGTGGACGTTATGAAGTTCGAAACGTTCGCGCTGACTTTTGAGAATTTTTTCGCAAACGATGCTTAGAATTTTTTCCATATACAATGTTCCGCACATGTATTGGTGCCAACCGCAGATCAGATTTGCTGCAGCGGTAGCCCTTGGTCGGGGAAAACCTGAGTCATTCCGGTATGTTAAACAATTGGAATGGGATCTCTTTAACAAGTATTGGGTGCCTGACATGTGAAGGTACCCCGCTTGGGAGTAAGCACCTATTCACATGACCTCATTGCTCAAACCGTCGAAACAGCATGTTTTCTGGGCCTACCGTTATTGAGATACATAATGACGATCGGTGCCTACACGGCATGATGGAAAGAATAATGAGATGACGCCTATCGTGGTACCGTTTTTTTTTTTGCTCTCAACGAATTAGACAATGAGTTGCGTCGTATTAGCACCAGTATGGCCAGATTCCCATTTTCGTAACTTGATTTAGCATTTTTTTTTTTTTGTTATTTAGTCTCGGAGTTTCAATTCTCTGTCATTGACATGACATTTTTCTAGCCTGTTCTAATTAAAATGTAATGTTTGTAGTTTTGTAAAATAAACATTTTTAAAAAATTAGTTCAATAATTCACTCAGTTTTTTTTAGCTTTACTTTGTTTAACATCTGGTCGCATTGCCCGCAATTGCTGTTGTTGTTAGTGTTCTTCTGCTTTCAGCAGTCAAATCTCTCTCTCGCTACTGCAGTGTTGCCTAGCTTTGGATATAAAGACACACTGAAATGCCTGTTTAAAGAAAAGAAAATATATTACCAAATTTTTCTTGAATTATTTAAAAAACTTTGTATGCATGACAAATTGTCTTTAAAATGCGCGTTTTTAAATAAATGAGAAACTCCTTTGTTAAGGGAACGACTCTTTTTCTATATTTGTGGTTATACATGTAATAAGATAAGGTACTCTTTTTGTAGAAATATCGTTATGGTTTCTTCAGTATTTTCTAGTATTTTGTTGCTTATTTTTACTGTGAATACACCTCTTGATGCCCTATGTCCCACTAAGGGTTGAAGACCGGAAGAAGCAATTACACATCTATGATTTTAATTCGCACTTAGTAAATTCAAATTTTTTTTTAAATGTGTAAAAAGGTTTTCAATGTTTAAAAGAGTTGAGAGAAGAAGATTTAATATTCTTGCATAACCTTAAAAAGAGCAAAAAATTTAATTTACACTTTCAAAATATCAAAATTCATTATCAAGTTTTTTTTTAACTTATAGTTTCGGTAGCCTTAAACTAAAAATAAGAAACAAACACCAACTTAAAAAGTTTCGCATTTTGATATATAAAAAAGCACTAAATTTATTGCGAAGAGCAAATGGTTGGCAACACTGCACAACTCGGCCAATGTGACGTCACGCACTCTCGGATGGGCGCAATCTCGTTTCTATCATTCTTGACTACACCGTACTGGCAGGACTTGATGAACTGCTATGAAAACAACATCGAGTATTGGGTTTTCTGCGTTCGCCCCTGTCTCTCATAAGGATTATTAAGATCGGATGAAACCAATGCCAATTTTTTATATGTCAAAACTAAATTTCTACCCGCCCACTTGATGCTACAAAATGAGTCTGTTTGTTCCAAAAATTAACAGCCAATCTACATAAAATTTTATATAAAAATATATTACATATTACAATTAAATAAACTAAAATTTTAAACTTCATAGCAAAGGTTTTACATTTTTTTTTCATTCAAACTTCAAACCTTTTGATCAGATTTTTTAGGAAAATTGAATTTAATTGAGCCATTTTAAAGTGACTAAAAAATTCGCCTTGACTGTGGTTTTTTTTCGTGTTGACGGTGTTATGGATTTTTTTCCATGTAACGGAATTTTTTTTTTATATTTTTGTTTTTAACAGCGCGACATATTGCCAAAATTTGACTATTATTATTTATTTTCTTTTATTTCTTTATAAAAGTATATTTCAGTTATATGGTATAAACACCTGTGTTCACAACAATAGTTGCGCAACATATTGCAATGTTTTCAATATTTATTTTTTTCCATTTCTTTATAAAGATATAGTTTATGCTACAACATACAAATATATAACTTAAAGGATACACTTTTCCAATAAAAATTCATAACATTTTAATCAGAAAGTTTAGAAAAATTTCTTGTATACAATTATTTAGCACATTGAATTCTGATAACTGCAAGTTTGAAGTGGCTCAAAATTTGCGTTGATTTTTTATAATTTTTCGTTTTATTTTCGGCTGTCTTGTGCAGTTTCTGTATATAAAAAAATTTTGCCCAATCGTCCGAAAAAAACATTGTCAGAAATCAGCACAATTTTTGAGCCATTTGAAACTTGCACAATACTATACCTAAATATACCCAGCATATTTCTAAAACTTCTCACTAGCAAGTTCGAAATTATGTTTAAAAAAATATTTTTTTTTTTTAATTTTTTTCAATTTTTTCAACTTTTGTTACATAGTTTTTCTTGTGATATGAAGTATATTTTTTATAAATATAAATAAATTCAAACAAAAAATAAAAATTAATCAAAACTTTGCTATATGTGGCGCTGTGTGTATAGGTGTATATACTATATAATTGCACTATATTTTTATAAAAAAATAAAAGAAAATTTAATTAAAAAAGTAGTAAAAATTTGCCAATATGTCGCCCTGTGCATCTTTTTGTACGTTTTTTATTAGGTGTTATGTTAGTTCTATGCAGCCACCAAACGGCGAATAGTTAATATGAGAAACTATTCCTTGGTAGAAATCCTCTCGAAACAGAAAGTAAAATTTTTTTCTATTATTTGAATTTGCATGCCCATTAGTGGTCTTCGCTCACGATATCAACCGATTGGCAATCACGCTTTAGCCCTCTCCACTATGGCAGCCTCCGTGGCTTCAAATTTAAATAAGATTACTCTTCAAACCCCCATTCAGGTGAGTTCTATTTGTATCAACAGCACCGAATGGATATTTTGTTCTTGTTTTTGCTTATTTCATGGAATAAATAAATAAAGGTAATTAACACATTCATTGCTACCATAGCAAAACAAAAAAAAAAAAACCAAAATGAAGGCCCATGTGCCAACATGAGTTTATTGTTTTAAAATTAGTTTTGCTTAGTAATTAAAGTTGTAATGTGTTTTGTTGACATTTGTTTTTTGCGTTTTAAGAGCGTGACTAACATAAACTTACTAATGCAAATTGCTTTCAAATGATCTTCTTTTTTTCGCTTTCGAACATTTTTTTTATTTTTCTTACATTTTTATTCTATTGAGTTTAACGTGAATATAAATCATTGCATTTTTAATTATCTTACGTTTTATTTTCTTTCAATTTCATTGAATTGAATATTTCAATAAAACAAAAAATAACAGTACGTGAATATTTTTATTCTATAATAGAAAAAAACTTTTATTTGACACATAAGAAAAAAGTGTTTCCACTAGTAAACAACTTTAGAAGCTTCAAAACAAACTCAGCCAACAATAGAAATATTTCGGTGACCCACCAGAAGGTTCAGATTAGGGATTTAAATTTTTTCGATTTTTACAATCCCGACATTTTCAGAATCTTGCAATGCGATCCCAGAAGCTCGGGATTATGCTCATTATTTACATATTCATCATTTTACCACAACTGAACTCAGAAAAGCGATTTAGGATGATATTTAGAGAGGAGCCTTGTCTTTCGAATGCAGCACTTCGCGCCTCTGTTGACAAACCAGTATAGCCGAAGTTTTCGTTCCCATAAGGTTTGGTTTTTTCTTTCCTTTCAGCCAGAAAAATATTAATTGTGCGCTGACTTATTCTTATTCCCGAGCGGTTTCTAGCCAAATTTAGCATCCCAATTTCACTGGATCCTGCGCGGGATTATCATAAAATAAAAAGGATTTGATTTCGTTGAAACTGTAAAAGAGAAAGCGAGGTGCGTTCTAACAGAACTGCCAAAATAAAACTTCCAGCACAATTTTCGAACAAGGGAAAATGTTCCTCCCCACAGTCGGTTCTACGTTACCGGAACGACCCGGACTTACTATATATCCGGCCAGGGATTGTCACTCCAGCAGCACTCCCGTACATGTATGGACAATGTTTTGCTGCTACAACAACAACAAGGGAAAATTCCCATGAAATGTTTTTGGGACGAGGGAGGTGAATGCATACATTAAAAGTCGATCGAGCTATTTAAGTATTATTATTACTATTTATTCTTTGAAAGAACTCAAAGCAATACTTTGAATACCTGGTGTACCGATCAAAATGTTTTAGTAAAAAAATATTAATCTTTTATCTTAGCATTTTATAGTTTGAAATTCAACGTTAAGATAGGAAAAGGCTTATTGGGACCCCTTTGTACATACATTACACTATAACTGTAGCACAAGGACTTATTGATAAGTTTTGACCATTTATTTGTTTCATATTTAATTTTATGAAATTTTCATGTGGAAATTTTGAAAAAATCAACAGATTTTGATCAAAATTTTCACACTTTTTAATTCGAATTTTTAGAAAAATTCCGAGTATGCAGTTTTTAGCCCATTCAATTTTGGTTTAAGTTTAAGTTCCAAGTGGATCAGAAATCAGGTCGACTTTTGACAATTTTTTTTTTTTTTGTTTAAAAAGATTTAGCGCATTTTTTGTATGGAGCAAATGCGCAACACCGGCAAACAAAAATTTAAACAAAAATCAAGGGGATTTTTCAGCAGCTTCGCAATTCTTTTTTATTATACTAGAATTTGGTAAGCTATAAAACTTATCGAAATATTTTCTAGAAATTCTAATTAAAACCTTAGAACTTGGATGAAGTTTGTGGAATTTTCTAATTTGTATACATATAAAATTTGAAATTTCTTGTTAGCTAATAAGCTTAACTTGTATACAAACAAAAAAAGAAAAATAATCAAAAGTGGTCAAAATATTAATGTGATATTGTTTGTATGTACGTACGTATGCACATCGCCCATTTTCAAGTCGTTCCCACGACAATCGGTTCTACGTTACCGGAACTACCCGGATTTATATCCCGTCACTCCAGCAACATTTCCCCCAAACATGAGTGCGGAATGTTAATGTTGTTAAAACAACACCAACAACAATACCAATAAAAACAACAACATAAACAACAACCTTCTGTTGTAGTTTCTAGTGTAGCTGACGTGGTAGCCACGTTCATATTGGAATGGCTGATGGCCGCATAGGTGTCGTACGGCAGCGATGGCATAGGTCACAGCAAACGTGCGCAATCCACCTAGATTAGGAACATGGTCAGCTTTCCAGCAGTGATAATATTCTCAGCGATAGTGGCAGCAATTTCCGCAAGAATAGATGGCAAATCGATGGCAGTGACAGCGGTCGGCACAGCGTTGCTTGTTTTAGTAGAAATATTATTTCTTGCTGTACGCATTTTGTACGCAAATTCTTTAGCAATGAGGTGGTGAAGTACGCACCCTACACCTGAATGTTGTTATTGGACTTATTTCAGATGGGATTTCTCGATAAATAAAACTCGATTTTTTTTATTCTCACTCTACGTGAGCGTCTGCGCAGCTGAGCGACAAAAAGGAAAATAGGCCGAGAATACGGTCGATTTGATATACATATGTAACAGAGTACTTCATGTATCTTAAAATTTAATTACTTATGCAAGCAATGGATGGCTTAGATAACCTGGAGTTAAATTAGTATTTACATTTCTTACTTGATTGCCAAAATCGCTTGTGCCAGTACGAATGTGCGAATCAGCTGTTTGTCTGCAAAGTCTGAGAAAAGTTTGACTAGTTTGTTTTTAGGCTTATCGAACATTTATTGTTACAGAGCCTGAAAATTTGGCTTGGCGTTCTACCTTAAGCGTCGAAACAATAAAAAAACGAAATTTTTACTTACAGAACATTTGTTAAAGTTTGGTTTGCCTTGTTTCTACACCCAAAATCCCCCTGCGCCCCCATCCAAAAATTCGTGTGAAATTGACTAAACATCTACTCTATAAAATAATAAAGTAAGGTCATTGCAAATATCACATCTTATCGAAAAACAACAATTTCGAAACACTCTATGGCACTGACACTCCTAGAACTCCAATTGCTAGCTAAGTAAAATAAAGAAAAGAACAGTTGCAGACATAAAGCCATAAATTTATATAGGTATGGGCAAAACAAAGATTACAAAAAAGCGTGTGTAACCACAAACCTCTACATAACATATTATATGTTAAGTGCATGTGTTTGTGCATACAGCCGAAAGACGGCAACATGTGGAAATCAAGCAAAACTGAAATAAAGAATTGCAAACAGCCATTGCAACAATGATTACAGAAAACGGGAAGAGTGCAGATTTGCAACAACGAAGTCATATAATTACAGAGTCACAGAAGTGGCACAGCGGGCACAAAAGCGGATCAACAGAGCCACAGCCAAGTGGCAAATAAAACAAAAAGCAAATAGAATGAAAATATAGAAGCAGGGGGCAGACAAAGCATGGACGCACAGGACTTTGCAAACACATGGGAAAAATAGTATTTGCGAGTATGCGTGAATGTGTGTGTATGCGTGATAAAAGAGCCAATAAGAGAGTTAATATAGGAGATAGTCTCGAAGTGTAGACTGAAACTGAGGAGAGGCAAATAAACAAAGAAGGTTCATAGAGGCCAAGCAACAACTGACACAACAAAGCAGTCAACAAACTATAATGGAAGACAGACACATACGCCTACCAAACTACATATATATGTATTTATATGTACGCAACTGCTGGCTATTGTTGTTGTAAGAAATGTGAAAAGCAAACAACGAACAAGCAGCTGATTGAAGAAATGTTTGAAGGATGCAGAGTGTGCATTTACACATATAAATATATGCATATACATACATATACATATAATTTAGATATCTACTTTAAATGTAAACTGAAAATAGGAGTTGAAGTCAATAGCAATGCACAATTCGGAAAGTAAGTGCATACATATATACTAGGCCAGGTCGATTTGTGGGGAGGCAAAAAAGTCGCCCATTGCTCTGTGAAAATCATATTCTAGGGATCAAAATAAGAAACTTTGCCGAAGGAACCATACCTCTAAAACGAATTCTGATGTCTCCCAATTTGGGTCGTACTTTTAGTGTCTTTTGTGGGGAGGCAAAAAAGTCGCCCATTGCTCTGTGAAAATCATATTCTAGGGATCAAAATAAGAAACTTTGCCGAAGGAACCATACCTCTAAAACGAATTCTGATGTCCCCCAATTTGGGTCGAACTTTTTAGTTTCTTTTCTCATGTAAAGGCCAAAAATGGTGATATTTTGAAATGATTGTATGGAGAATCCCCCAGGGAGTTCCAGGGGGTGTGCAACTGGCATGCGTGGATCGGCCGTCCAAAACTAGTGGGGGTCGGTCATACATTTGGACTCGATTGGAGCACTCTAAATGGGTCATATTCTAGGGATCAAAATAAGAAACTTTGCCGAAGGAACCATACCTCTAAAACGAATTCTGATGTCCCCCAATTTGGGTCGAACTTTTTAGTTTCTTTTCTCATGTAAAGGCCAAAAATGGTGATATTTTGAAATGATTGTATGGAGAACCCCCCAGGGGAGTTCCAGGGGGTGTGCAACTGGCATGCGTGGATCGGCCGTCCAAAACTAGTGGGGGTCGGTCATACATTTTGGACTCGATTGGAGCACTCTAAATGGGTCAAAGTGGGATTTTTCGTTCGACCCAAATTGGGGGACATTAGAATTCGTTTTAGAGGTATGGTTCCTTCGGCAAAGTTTCTTATTTTGATCCCTAGAATACGATTTTAACAGAGCAATGAGCGATTTTTAAATCGACCCACCCTAATATAAACATACATATGTATATAGCTATGTTGGCAATGAGGGCATGCTGTACAAGCCAATGAGATCGTCTACGGGTCAATGTGATAAATCACAAATCAACCATCCATTGGCTTAGTTGGATGTAAAGAGAAGAGAAAGAAGGAGGTAGGCAGCCAGGCGGGTGTTAGCAAAATAAGTCTTAAACTTATATATTACAAATCATTACATATAGATACATACCAATTTTAGCATGCACATGTATGGATGTACGCATATACATACACAAACATATGTGTGTGTGTATACCCATGTTGGATGGGAAGGAATGAAAAATTAAATCAAACGCGTACAGAATAAGTGTGGCTGATCATATTAATATTCTTCACTTCAACACTTTGTGTATTGTGCTGGTTTTGTAATGTATCGTAATTATTCGAATGTAAAAACGCGCATGCACGGAACAACGAAGGTAGACAGACAGCCAGCAAGAATGGTGAGACAAAGCCAGCACAAAGGCAACTATGTATATAAATTTTTTTTTTATTTATGTTTTTTGTATTTATTTATTTCTTTGTATTTGGTATGCACTCATGTGCCATAGGTACATACATACGTATCTATTTTGATGATGCAAATGCCAAAGCGCAGGCAAACACCAAAAATGTTGCGCTTGCATTATGTATGTATGTAAATTAGATTTTACACACGATTAATTCAGGTTTGCTTGCATTTTAATAATGTTTAGATTAAATTTCAGGTAATCAATTGATTTTAAAATAGAGCGACAATAATAGGACAAGGTTAAGCGGGACTTTTCTTCAAATATGTGATACGCGTTTATGTAGATCTGGATTTTTATGAGCAGTTGTTTCAGGGCAGAAATGCACTCGGGACAAATTCAGAGGCGATACCGATATGATTTTTGTATCATTTTGATATATTTTAGACTGAAAAAGTTTATGAACAGCAGACCTGCAGACAGTAGATATGTCAGCCCGAGCTACAGAACTAGCAAAACACTAAACTCAGGATAGCGTCGAAGTGTCTTCTGATGTTGCCTATTCAAAAAACTTCACTGTGAGGAGTACATACATATGTATTATATGCCACGCTTCCAGTTAAGAAGAATAATTGTGTGCTCAACAAGCAGTTCGTGCTAGTACCACAGGAACTACTCCAACAGTAATCCACTAACACTAGCACGTTGAAAGACATCTCCATCAATTGATGGTACCCGACAGTGTACAGAGAGGTCACAAACGGCATTCATCGACAGCCCCTAACAACCTTGTTGAACTTTCGCACCCCGAATGCCGTTATCGGAGTCCAACTACCGCCTATAGCAGACGAAGAGCTTTAATTGTCTCGCGAAATACGCGTTACCCTGTCACAATTGCGTTCTGGATATTATTGCAGGTTAAACTACTATCTATCCAGACGATGAAGATCAGTGACTACACCGCACTGGCAGGGTCTACTGAACTGCAACAAAAAAACAACAACTATCACTTCAGAATTGGCTCAGACTTAAACTCCGCATACACCAACCACCTCTTTACGTGACCACTTATACCCACTTATCTAACAACCAAGCGATTCCAAGTGATTTCAAGTGATCCAAGTAATTTTGGCATGGACTTAAATTTTTCTGAAAATTGGTTTCGTAGGCTTGAGTATAATAAAAAGTAAAATGAAAAACATTAAAAAAATGTAAAGGGTTTTCCAATAACAGGTGTTATTTTGAAAAGCCCGCTATTTCGGTAGATGTCACTTTGAAGCTGCCATTTTTTGATATTTGACAAGTAGAAACTTCGCCATTAATAAAAATGGAACGATACAGGCTTAAACAACGCATTTCAAAATATAAAGGTTTACAGTGACAGTATTGCTATTTAATAGGCACACCTCGTTTACAGCTGCATGCCTAAAAATCTTAGCAGGTAATAAGCTTGTATTGGTATAGCGCCTTTTTTTAAGTTTACTACTTGCAATATTTACATTTTTAAATTTTAAACTCAAACACATATCTTACGACACAAACTTAATGTGTAACTGGTGCTGCTTAGGTAAGTCTATTTGTTTACAAAACGTAAATATTATTAATTCCTATGCTTAAGGTAAAGGAGATTTAATAATCTAGGGCATGAGGGCTTTGGGAAATGAATGGCATTGGTCCCCAGTGACAAGAAAAAAATGTGAATAGGAAAGTCAATTTTGAAGTGATCAAAAGCTTTATTTCATTATTGATTGGAATTAACCTACCTGAAGTATGTATTACGTACAATAGTATGATGCAAACGATTGTAAAAAATAATAAAAAAAAAACGTGTACATGCAAATATTCAACACAAAAATCAATAAAAGATTACATTATCAATTTACTTTGCTTTGTAGTCTAATAAAAAAAATCAATATTAGCAATTTGCCCGTCACCTGCACACATTTCTACACTCACACGGAATCGTGCTGCACCCAAAAAAAGGGAGAGGAGTATAAATTTTTACACGTGGGTGTTCATATATATTTATGCGTATGTATGTATGCTTTTATTGAATTTCGATTTAAGGAATCTCTTAGAAAAGTTGCCAATGACGACACCATATAAATAGTACAATAGTATTTCTTTTTTATGTGTGTATGCATGTGTACAATTATTTCATGACAAAAGCACAAGCGAGTCTTGACGTCTACGATGTAGACTGTAGACGTCAAAAGCGGCACTTGAATAGAATTAATTGACTTGCAACGTGCCGACAAAAGGATGGGTGTATGAGGTTCTAGCACATTAATCAACCTCTATCCTCTATGTATAATGACGCACTGGAAGGACAAGATTTCCATGCACAGAAAGTAAAAGGATTACACCCTGTGAGAAAAACATGAACCAATGAAACATTTTTCAATTTCAGTACTGCGACTATTGGCCCAATTGCAAACTAGTTCTTTAATAACTAGATTTTCACCAGTTGAAAATCAGATAAATAATCACAATTTTCATTATTTTTAGTACAGTAGTTATTGTGCCAGATTTTATCAAAATTGTTCTTGGCCTGATATAGAAATATCTCTATACTCTCTTTTTCGTTCAAAGTTAAAGTAGGTTGTTGTTGTTGTAGCAGCCCCATACATACATACGAATATACAGGGAACGCTGCTTAAGTGGCAGTCTTTAGCCGGATATAAATTCGGGTCCTTCCAGTTGCGTAGAACCGACTGTCATGGGAACAATGTACCGATACATTCAACGGTGAAAGTGGCTGACACACTGAAGGAATTGGGATATTCTCAAGAACTGGGCAAAGCTTTTGTTCTGTGAGGCATTAAAATGTCGAAGGATCGATATATATTGCTCTGAAAAGAGGTTATATCGAAAAACAAAAATGTTATATCGAAAAACAAAAATCATTTTCCAGAAATAAACACTTTCGCGGATAAAAATTATAGCAAATTAATAGAGAACAAACCTGTAATTACAACTTTTCAAAGCTTCTCTTTGAGAACTAATCAAATACGATACTTAACTTAGCTCGGAGCTAATCAAAAACGGATGAAGTGCATATTAAGTAAATCTGATGTGTCGACGTATAAATTTCAACGCTTGACTACGTTCACGGTGAAGTCTTAACGCACGTTTTTCTTTTTGTAACACAGGTTGTTTTAACACTTACAACTCTTTATTGCCAAAAATCTTCACTGTATGTCAAAATCATATATCTGCGTAACGCAATTAACTTCTTTTTAGTGAGATTTAACAACTTTGGAAAATATTGTATACTATTTTCATTGCACTTAACTACAGTTTAATACTTAACTTGAGTTATAAATCGCATTCGAATGTTTAAATTCCCTTACAACTGATCGAAAACTTTGAGTTAACCCGACTGTTATGTTAACAGCAAATGCAAACAGTTTTTTTATAAAATACTTTGAGCTGCAGTTTTTAGTGCGACTTTAACTCTGCTAACTCATCTATGGTAAACTAAGGTTAAGCGCTCAATTTTGCAAGGTTCAAGATAGTTTAAAAAGACAACACAGTTAAACTACCACTGTGTGGTAGTATTCTTTCACAGAAGCTAACTTTTAAATTATCTTTGGAATAAATGGACTAGTTATCAAAAAATACCAACAGCTAAAACCCCAAAAACCGCAAAACATGAATATTGCAGTGGCCCAACATTCTTAATATAAAAATAAATACAGTTCTGTTAACCAACTGTTGCCAGGAAACTTCAAATTTAAACCAAAATAAGCTACTTGAGCTAACTCAATTTCGGTAGAAACGCTGGAAATTCTTAGAACTTAACTGCAATTAGTTGGAAATAAGCTTTTAAAAATCCCATATGTATTTACGCTAAAAGTTTATGAGGCTCCCATATATGGCTCGCCAAAGATCTAAGCAGCTCAACATTTCATGCAGCGCTCCAATGTGACAATTGCACAAAGATTTCAGATTATTCGCATTCAAAGTAACCAGTTAGGACCTAGAGGACTTCGAAGACATTCTTCTTCAGTATATTCGTATGCTGTAACTTCCTTAACCATACATACATACATATGATTGGGGGCTTACACCCATTTTGGGTGTTCGGCCTCCTATTTGTCGCGTGCGTCTTTATGTTGTTCCACAAATGGAGGGACCTACAGTTTTAAGCCGACTCCGATCGGCATATATTTTTGTTATGAGTAGCTTTATCATGACAGAAATACACTCAGATGTTTGCCATTGTCTGTCGAGGTGCGACCGCTATTAGAAAAACTATCCTAATTACCTGCACATATTTTTTAGGAAGACTGACGGCGTATTGCAGATTTTATGTTGGTGCCAGCAACGGCTTAGTAGCTCGAAAAGTATTGCTGAAAACGCCATTTCGGTTAATGGTCAGACATACCGTGCCATGCTTAGCTATAAATAATTTTGTAATAATGTGGGTTTTTAGGTTTATATCAGCCGATCTCTCATTTTTCCTATAAACCAATAACAGCCAATAAATTTGCCAGACCCTCACAATTTTGAAAGCAGAGATTATTCCTGCAGGGACACATACTCCGTATAATAAGCACACACGCAAAAGTGTCTGTCTACCAACACGTGAACAACCTTAAAATGGCTATAACAACGGTAAAAGTAATAATATTAAACACAATAACTGTAAGAGGACAATGACACATCAAACATACACATGTATGTAATGTGAAAGCATCTGTGAGTAATAAGAAAAAAGTTCGATGAACTCAAAAGTCAGAACTGTATGTGAACGGAAAGCTTAAAAACTAAATGGCTAAGAATGTCACAAAAGAAGTGCGTAAGCACCGAAACGGTAAGCAGTGAAGCGAACGAGAGAAAAGGCAATTATGCATATGTGTGAGTGCGTATGCATGGGAATTGGGAGCAATGACAACCCGCACACATACACGCATATCTTATGGAAATTACAGTTAGATGCGACGAGTGGGATAATAAGAGAGCTTCTTCTTTTCCTGCGAGGTGGTAGACGGCGGCGTATGAGTAATAACTAGCCAGAGACCAAGCAACAACACCAACACCGACAACTAGACAAAAAGGCTTTAATGCACAAAGCAATTAAGATAAATTTATAACTAACTTAGAAAAATAAAAACAAAAAAACAATAAATACAAAAATGCAAATACAAAACTTGATAGCTGCGCATATACGCTTTTGCGCTATTATTGCTTATCAAGTGAAAACCGTATCGCACAAAGCCAAATACAAGTAAATAACAGAACGCGTATCAGCAACCTGAGCAACACAAGAAAACAAAAACAAAAACAAAACGAAAAACAAAACGAAAAACAAAACGCATTTATGTATGTATGAAAAAAGCGTATGTCTTTCACAGCTGTTTTTCGTAAAGAAAAAAATACAGATAAAGGCACTCAAAACAAAAACAAAACAAAAACCGACACGACAACAGAGCACAAAAATGAGAGCGAGGAGAGAGCAAGCAAAGCAAAATACAAGTTGTAAACAATTGGGAAAATAAACAAGAAAACAAAAATAGCATAACAACAACAAACACAGTAAATATTTTTGTGCTAAAGTAGTAACAAACTTTTGTTTTTATTAAGGACAGAAAGCCCACCAAACACAAGATAAAAACACATAAAACCACTACCGCAACTCGCTGGCTATAACTGACTTACCAACTTATGCGAAATTTTTGAAGATCTGCAAGGCAGTAAAGTAGTGCAATGGATACTAACTAACTAACTTGAATTTTAAATATGTAAATAAAAACGCAGAAATTCCAGCAGCGCACAATGAACACGTTTACGATGGCAGCAAAATACCAACTGTTCTTACAGCTGCAATTGAAATGTGTTCGTTGCCGGTTTACTGTTCGCTCTGTTGCTTGACGATGATGATGATGATGATGAATGGCAGCAGCAACAACAAAAATAGACATATATGTAAGCAAAATATGTGCATTTGTAGATTTGAGTGAGACAACGACATAGACAAGCAAGCAAACAACCACCACTTACAACAACTACACTGGCGTAAATGTAGAAGGCCACAGTACGCCACAGAGGGAGTGGAGTACAAAACCAACTACTTTAAGAACACTCGACTTGCAGACCAGATATGTATATATTAAGGTGCATATACATACATATTTACAGTGGCACAGAAAACTCTACATATCACGCGGTGTTAACCTGTTCTGAGCAACATTTGATTTGTTTTGAAATTCATACTCAATCAATTGATCATTAGCAAATCGAACGATTAGCAAAAACTAACAAAAACTATTTAAGAGGCACGAAAATTGGACTACCAAGTATAGCTAAAAATTCAGAATATTATTAAATATGTATGTATGTATATATAAAAATTGGTATCAATATTTAATTGTAGATACGCTTGCGTTCACATAATCAACTCACATAATTTTTTTACAATATTCGCAATATTTTTCGTGTTAAACTTTTTTCGTCAATGTTTAATAAAAATATAGCTTATTCTATGACAAATATTATATAAATCAAAATTTTAAAAAGTGTAAAAATCTATAAAAATTTAACATATATTCATCAAAATTGAAAACTTTTTAAACATAATTAAAAGAATCGTTAAGTACGCAATCTTTTAGCCCATTAAATTCTAATAAAATAAAGTGCAAGTTCGAAGTAGCTCAAAATTCTCGTTGATTTTGATAATTTTTTTGTGCATTTTCTCCTTATAACAAATGCCTGACACAATTCCGTATACTTTTGATGCAAACAGAGTACACAGTCACCATGTTTTGAATTTATGTTTATCGCTTAAGCAAAGCTTTAACAGAGGAGTTAAATAAAAAGATGCAATAGTTTCTTTGAAACAGTTTTGGATACAGATGAGTAAATGAATTCACTGTCAGGTAGATATAAATACTTGCATGCACAAAAATATTTTTTTTCCAAAAAAGAAATTTAACTGTTTAAAAGAACCAAAGATATTTCACTTGAAACCACTCTATTCCAAAATTTTGAATGTTGAATAAATCTCAAAATTATTAAATTAATCAATTTTTATTTTTTATTTTTTTTTTTTCAATTTTCTTCTTATTATAGTCAATTATACAAGTAAAACAATTTTCCAAAAATGTCCAAAATAATTGCATCGCATGACATGAAACCACCCTAAAATTATATGGAATCTAATGCAGACGACTAGACTACTCTAGTGTGGGACTCGTTCTCACCACAGTCAGTTTTACGTCACCGGAACTACCCAAATTTATATCCAGCCATGAGCTGTCACGTGTTGTTACAAAAACAACAATTAGAGAGGGGCTGATAGCATATAAACCACGAGGGATATGCGCTGAGGATCATAGACAAGTCCTGAAATAAATTTCATTTCTCAGCAGATCACTTAAGATTTGCTTAAGAACCTAGTCCATGTTTCAGAGTGGGATCAAGTTTCGGTAATCGAATAAATTTTAAGGCAGCATACTTTTTGTTTTCCCATCAGATTCGAATTTCAACTTAATTTCGTTAAATACAAATAATGTAAATGTTGAAGACAGTATATTTGAAAACCTAGTCTCGACTACATTTTTACCCTTCAACTGTGCATTAATTGCATAATTGAGAATCTAACAAATTGTTAAAAATCAATAGTTAGCAAAAAAATTAATAATATTCTTGTCTGAATAATAGTTAGTTTCTATCGTCTTCGCATCATCCCCGTATTACATTTCTTAATATGTATATCTACTGAATATTTATTGTATATTTATAGTTTTTATTATGTCTACCGAGAAGAAAAAAATGTTTTTTGCTTATCTACAAAAATGTCTAAGGTAAAAGTCAATCCCGACATGGTGATGTTTCGTGTTATCATCAGAAGGTATAGAGTTTTCTGTGCCACTGTAAATGACATGTATGTACATTCAGATGTGTAAACCTGTACACTTCGTATTCCTTCTGGCGTCAATTCGCAAACGTTGCAACAGAAAACTCAGCTGTGGTCGCTGTGGTTAAAATTCGAGGGAAAACACTGAGTAGACCGACCAACATAGCGAAGGCATAAATAAGTATGTATTCGCAAACTGCAAAAACAAAAAATATAACTAATAATAACGATGTGGTATATAAAAACCTAAAAGGTTTAGGCCCATTTTCTCCACCAACTTTGCTCACACACGCACTTTAAAGCCGCCTACGAACGGCAGATGGGTTGTATAGGAAACCTTCCATAACAGACATGCATGCATACATATATAAATATGTAAGTATGTATGTAACTAAATCCGTCATTGCTGACGTGCAATCGCAGCAGGGATCAAACCCAGGAATGACGCCGTAGCAGCCAATATTCCAACTCTATTTCTTGCTAAAGTAAATGGATAAGTATAATACTAATATGCATACATACATACATACCTTAGCTCACATATAAAAATATGTATGTATGTATGTATAATGTGTATGATTATAAAGTATGTAGTTACCTACATGTGTACAATGTACATATGTATATGTATTCTTGCCTTCCGCACAACCAGCTGACTGTCTGACCGGTTTCGCTTACCACCATGTGGCTTGGCTGGTTCATTGCTTTGTTCGTTCAGTTTTATCGGTATTATTTGGACAGGATATGGGATAAATGGTAGGGAAATGGGTAGTAAGACAGGGAGAGAACAGTAAGGGAAAAGTGAGCACAAATATACCTTTGATGGATTACACTTGAAGGTGCACTAGGAACGCTGTAGATACAATTTCAAAAATTAAATGCAACTTGAGTAAAATGAAAACTTGAAAAAAAAACCAGTTCACTCGAGCCACATATAGAGATGCTCTCAATAATTGCAAAGCGACATTTGGCCAAGTTTTGATAATTTATTTATTTATTTTTATAAAAATATAGGTAATACCGTAACAAAATCTAAATAACTCGAGGTTTCACACATTTAAAAAAAAACCAAATTTTAAAAGCACAATAAAATTTCAAGCTTTTTAGTGAGAATTTTTAGAAAAATTGGTACGAAGATTTATAAGCACCCAAAAGAATTTTAACCACTTAAAGGGCTATATAAAATTCACAAAATAAACCAGTTTTGTTTAAAATTATGTATATAGATATGCATTTTCATTTCATTTGTAGTCGCATAATGCACAGCTCGATTTTTTTGTATTTTGCATCTATTGCAGGCGGGAGAATGCAATATTGCCACAGCACATCGTCACCAACAGTGCAACAATACTATTCCAATATACAACAACAACAAATAAAGCACACAATAACATAATTTCAAGCAACGAGACGACAAAGCTGGTAACTGAGGTTGCCACGGCAACAAACAAACAATAATAAATGAAACAACTCTGCTCTCACACAAACATCTGCATACACATTGCTCTCTCGAGCGCAAAAGCATTTCACATAAACACACCAAACGGATCACGGGTGTTCGGAGCGAAGTGTGGCAGGTTGGCAATAGGAAACAACAGGGGGCGGCAGTGCTGGATAGAAACGTGTTAATGGAATAAGAAAATTTCAGTAGCAGTAACGAGTACAAAGACTTTACTTACATATGTATGTATGTATGTATAGTATATAAGCGCCCTAACATCGGTCGGTTAAGGCTTACAAACGAAAATGATTAGTTGATTCTTGTTGATGAATAGAATTTATTAAACTGAATTCATTCAGTCACTTCATTCTTCGTATTTAGACTTTTTCTTATTCGAGTGCAAAAACTCGAATCGCAGAAAATTTCATACAAACATACACAGTAGGGGACAAAATATTTGCAAGAAAAATGACAAATTTTACTTTATATTATATATAAAACTCTTGCCGTTTGGCGACCAAAAAACTGAAAAAGATAGGTAGCGCTTTGGGATATCTCTACAAATCGAATTCTTTGTTTGATTTGGCTCAAATTTGAAACATACATACTATATTAGCTACGCGAAGATAAATATTTTAGCTTAAAATTGATTGAGCCACAGTGAAACGTGGCCAGATTTACTAGTATGGCATAAAAACCATTAATATTTTGTTATGTAGCAACTACTTTTGATCACTTCACGGCAACTTGTTGGGGTTGATCCTCTTAGTTTATTTATATAAAAGGAATATGTATATGTACTTGGAATAATGCTTAGAGCTTTCCAAAAAGTACTTCGGAAATTTTATTTGTTTTGATGTTTTCTGATCGAGGCCAAAGATGCCAGAAGCATTCACAACTGATGATGAAGCCAACACCGTTTCCACCACAGTCGGTTTTACGTTATCGGAACGACCCCGATTTATATCCGGTCAAGGACTACCACTCCAGCATCATTCCTCGAGCATGTGTATGCTATTACAATAGCAACATGAAGCCAACATAATAGTCAATATCACTACAGGTAAATGATTCCTAGTCACCTCAAGAACCAACAAAAGGAGATTGCATATTACGGGAGCAAGTGAAAAGAGATGCATTTAAAATTAGGCGGCCCACGAAGCAGAGTGAATTTGTACTAGGTTATTATATACCAATAATGCGTATTATTAAATGTCATTTTACCCCTGCAGCTGAATGTTTTATTTCCCCCTGAATAACTCTAAGTACCTTCGGATAACTTATAAAGATGTTTTACCGCTTGCAAGAAGGTGACTGTGCGAAAAGAGGCTCCGCAATCTTTTAGAAAATTAATGATTGACAAATTAGATATGTACCTATACTTGGGATATCCTAATGTTACAATGTGACAAACACCCCATTCCCTGTAGGGTATGCGAAAAGTAATCCTACCGCTGTTGAATCACTAATGAGTTCGAAACCAAATATAAGTCTGTGCCAAGAAATTGAATATTGTATTGAAGTTTGTCAATGAAAAAAAAAAAAAACGAATAAATGCATAAATTTTGCATTAACGATGGCGGCGGCGACAAGACAGTAGCGCCAAACTCAACTCACATCCACACACAAACACGACTTTAATTTATTGAACCGTTGAACCACCCTCACAACAGAACTAGCTTTCAAAATCAGCCGGGTACTCACGCATACACAGACATATTATATTATATACATATGCATGTATGTAGGTGTGAGGTTATTTATTTATTTTAGGTGGGCGACATGAATACATGAATATACATACATACATATATGCATATGTAGACAAGTAAGTATCCAGTTAATGTGCAGTTGACCCCAAATAGAATGGGTTCTAATTCCGCTTTTGGTGGACGCTTTTAATTTGTGTTTGTTTACATAAATATGTATGCATCTATTTCGTTTATTACATCTTGAAATTTTACGTATGTATATATATTTGCACACTTGCTGTTTTTGTTTAGGATCTTTCAGGTATTACGAAGAGTAGAGAAATGCTTTGACTTATATATATGTATATACTTATGTATGTATGTATATGGAAGGTGAACTCTGAGTATGCTCTCACAGCTAGAGCGCCAAATTGATTTTGCAATTTATATACACAATCCGTAATGGGTGCTTTTTTAGAGGTTCTGAAATTTATTTTGAAATAAAGTGCAAGGGAAGCAAAGAATCTTTTAATATTTTGCCATTATTTCATTTTCATTTCCTTTTTTGGCTTCGAAAGTTTACTCAGTTTACAGGTAAATTCTGTAACTTTTACATCCTTTTCGTATTCTATGCAAACTCCTTAACAACTATTTTCTTTGAAACACTTTATTGGAAATAAAGTTCGAACGCCTATTATCAAAATTGAACATTCAAATTTATAATCTCCAAACATCTTCTAGTCACACCTTATGGTAATTTCACATATAAAGATTATAGAGTTGGATTTTGAAAATCTAGACTCATACATAGTAAGATTAAATACTACTTAAAAGGCAGAAAGTCAAAGTCCTGGAAGGGAAATTTAAACGGCTAGTGTGCTTTTTTAAACCCGTTTTAGGAAATTAAGCTCGAAAATGGAGATAACCTGCATATGCACTTGTAAATATATTACTATTTGTAGACCTGGCCGAAAATGTTATGATAATAGTGATAGCTACATTTAGAAATTTAAAACTGTTATAGTAGAACACTTCAGGCGTCGATAGAGCGCACAAAAGATGACACGTTAAGGGGACGGATGCCTGTAAACGGCCATATTTTCCCTGATTTTCATTAAAATTATTTAAAATGAAGAAGTCAATATTTTTTTTTCAAAATTGGCATACAGTTTACTTATACATACATTAAAATAATATAAAAAAATTTGTTTTTATTTTAATCATTTAAAATGGCGGATGCACACTCAATTCTTCCAGGAAGGTCGCAGCGGGGCTTCTCTATCGGCGGGCATTGTAGCATCGGTGTCAGTGACCTGAATATAAAAAACCAAAAATTTTTTTGTTTACTAATGTCATAATTTCTATATGAATTAAAAAAAAAATTGAAGGAAAACAAATTCGCGGCAGAAAATGCTTAAAAAAATGAATTTTGGGGCGAATTTTCCTACTATTTTTACTTCGCAAAAAATTTTTTTTCGAAAAATTTTCGAATTGTAAATTCACATGTGCCCAAAATTTCAGGGAGATCGGTCAATAACTTTTCGAGTTATCGTGTACGCCAATTCGAAAAATATAGTTTTGAGAAAACACGTCTAAAGTCGGCAACGTAACCATGTTTCGTCCACGATTACAAAACGGCGCAAAAACTCCTCCATATAGCGATTAAACAACGCCAAACCTTCCTGTGAAGTTGTTACACGATTGCGTTTGTGGTCGACTGTGAATTACTGGATAGTCTGATAAAGGTAGCTGTAAAACACAAACTAACTGACGCAGCACGTTCAAATTTTGACAGGAGTCAACTGACAGATGCCTGTTGACAGGAGCAGTATTTCTTTTTCAGTAAAGAGGTCAGAAATACAAAATACTATTGACCCGCCCTCGTATTATATTGCTATACAAAATTTAGAAAAACTAAAACTGGTCGAAATATCTGTATTTCTTTTTTTGACCATGAGTCAATGTTCGATATTTCTTAATTTCACCATGGGAAATGAGCCACATCACTGTCTACAACTTGATGGGCAAAGCGCTCTTTCAAAATTGGTTTTAGCAATAAATGTTCACTATTCGTAAATGCTTTTTGGGTGTGAATATTTTCCTACTAATTTGACCCGTATACTGAACAAAAATATCAGCAAAGTGTATATGATAGTTGGCGCTTACATCCTTTTTGGGAGTTTGGCCGAGCTCCTCCTCCTATTTGTGGTGTGCGTCTTGATGTTGTTCCACAAATGGTGGCTTAAAACTGTAAGCCAGCTCCGAACGGAAAATGGCTTTTATAAGGACCTTTTTCATGGCATAAATCCACTCGGAGGTTTGCCATTGCCTTCAGAGGGGCGACCGAAAAGGAAAAACTGTTTCTTCATTTTGGTGTTTCACGGAGATTCGAACCAACGTAGTCCGAATTCCAAATGGTAGTCACGCACCAAGCCATTCGGCTACGGCGGCCGCTATAATAAGTACATATCTGAAAAATAATAATAAGCACCCGTTACATGGAAATAGCAGCAGCGCTCAAGATTCTTTGTTTACCCTTAGGTATTTACTTTTTTACATATTTATTATTTTTTTTCATATTTCTTGTTCTTGTTTCAGTTGTCGTTAATGGCCATCCATCGATGGCGAAAAGTCAATAGACTTTTATATATTTTATAATTCTATCTTTTCCTCATTCCTTATTCTACAAGCAATGAGTGGCAATTTTTATTAAAAATGCTTCTTTTTTTTATTAAATGGCGGCCGCATAATTTCTTAACGATTCGTTCTGTTCGCTGATTGCCGTTGCCATCGCCTCTCACTGACTATTTGCTGTTGCTGTTGCGGCCATACTTTCCTTATTGTTTTATTGTTAATTTATGTATACTTTTTTGTATTTACGTTTGCTTTGTTTTCCGGCCTGGAAATGCCGATGACCAGCGCTCAACTAAAGGCTAATGTTCTCTCAGGAGGATGGGAGAGCTGATCGTTGCAATTATGGCGTTAATCTTTTTTTATTTGTCGCGCGGGATGTATTACGTATGATTTCCACGGGCTATTGTTGATAATGTCATAAATGGGAGCAACAACCCAGACAAGAAAAGGTTGACAAAAGAATGATGTACATAATAGCAGCACCTACCTCAAAGCCGGTATAATCCGTCGACAGCATGACTGACATTTGTCATAGTGGATCAAAGCAAACAGGATCAGACCGGTACAATCTCTTTATTTGGGAACCACGGTATGTAAGCGCTAGTTTCTAGCACGAAAATGCATTCATTTAACTGGTATTATAAGTGTACACATTTTTTATACGAAGCCTCGCACGCGTGCTTGGCTTTATTTACGTTTCAAGCAGTCATTATAAAATCAGAACTACTAACCACAATACGAGTACTTATTTGTCAAGCTGTTAATCGCTGTGAATTACGTACTAATACAGGCTTCTGGGCGGTTATCAGCGGTTATGCCCACTTATCACTTATCTATGATGAGTGGAAGAAACTGCGCTTTATAATTTATAAACTTTATATGCATACGTATGTATGCACGTATGTAGATATGACTTTCTGGTGCCCCCAAGGAAATATGAGTCAAACCAAAAACCTAGTAAATTGAAAACGACACAAAGAGGAAAAAATCAAAAGTGATTATCTAAATGAATGCATACATATGAATATATATACAGATGGTTTTTGTGGTTACTGCACTGGTTGGACCCTACTATGGTCGGTAAAACCACCGAAGCATACTAATGATAGACCCAAGGAATGTGCTGCTTGTTAGAATTACACCAGAGGCAGAAATAAAAAGTAAGGTCAGGTTCAATAATGATAGAATGCCAGATTATGCGAATTTAAATGAAAAGAGTGCCTAACTTGGTCATAATTTAATTGTATATGAGGCGTTTGACAGAACAAAGATAGTGTCAAAGTACAGTGCTTGGCCGGATATACATATATCGAGGCCGTTCCGGTAACTTAGAACCGACTGTGCTGGGAAAGCAATATATTTTATTTTTGCTTTTGGTCCCAAGAATATCAAAATCTTTAAACAAAAATTGCCAGTTCATAATTCAATAAATTAGAGATCAAATGAATGGAGAAAAAAATGAAAACAGCTGCTGTACTGATATTACAAGGAAGATTATAGGATAGAGAATAGAAAAAGAAATTCAGTTCACTTTTTGTAATTCATTTTCTGTTAACTTCTATTCTGTCAAGCGTGGGACTTTATTTAAATGGGCATATAAAAAGATGGTTCTGGTTGTTGTTGCTGTAGCAGCATTCCCCATACTTGTTCGAGGAATGCTGCTGATAGTTATTGGCCGGATATAAATCCGGGTCTTTCGAGTAACGTAGATCCGGCTGTCGTGGTTCTGGTCGTAGAGTTTTCTTCACGTGTAGTTCCTGTGTTAAGTTATATTCTGTGGCGGCACAAGTTAAGCTTGCTAAGGTAACTAGAACGCAAATGAATTAGTTTTAGGCACGCTTCAGAGGGCAATTTGAACATTTCATCGGCAAAAAATATATATTTGGTTGTCGTATGATTGGATATTCACAGGCAAAAGTGATAAGTGATGATAAAGATCTTACACCTAGAATGTACTAACCCTAAGTAAAAGTTCTAAATAAGGTCGCAACCTATAATATATTTTCTTACATATTTGTCAAATCGAATTCTCCATCAGTTAATCAGTAAATGAAAATTTCAAATTTCGCAACTGTTAAAATAATTTCCCCAGTGATGTAGCAGACCCTCTGCTGAGCATCAATAACATATTAGCTAGGAGGATTAGAAGTTGACCTCAGAGCCCGTTTTTTCACTCCCTTCTGCAGTCATCAAAGAAACGATTAGCAAATGGGTTACTACAACCCACAAGCGAGCTTGACAGGCTGAGAGAGGCTGCAGATGGACAAAACTGAAGTTACCTGTCATGTCCAACCGACTGTCGCAGTTCCTCCCTGTCACTAAGCAGAGGGGACTGTAGGAGCCTGGTCGGACTGATGACGTGCCACTTTCTGTGGGCGAAGCACATAGAAAAGGTGCTCAGACAGTGTACTCTGCCCAGCTTGTGAAGAGGAGGATAAGACCGCCGACCATTTCCTGTGCGTCTGCCCCGCCTTCGCTCGAATCAGGTTTGCGGTCTTTGGCACTGATGTGTTAAGAAACGACCACCTTGGCTCCTTGGTACCACAAGATCTACTCAGATTTCTCCGGAGATCGGATAGATTTAAAGAAAACAAATAGGGAATCCAAGTCTAGTACAATGGACTTAATTAATGTCAGAGTGCTGCACTTGCTAGTTGTCAAAAACAAAAAAAAGGCCTCTTGCTAACGCTTGGCGAATAGATGAAGCAACTGGTATAAATAAACATATATTGGCAGCACTGGAATTGCTACTAAAGTCCAAAACCGCAACAATATCCTCAAATCGCTAGCCGGCAGTACTTGGGGCAAAGACAAAGAAATGTTACTGGCGATATTTAAAGCAATTGGCCGGCGGTTCTAAATTATGCTCCGCCTGTCAGGTCGCCTGGAACTAGTGATACGCAGTGAACAAAGATCGTGGCATGCTAAAACACTGCTATTAGGACAGCGACGGGATGCCCCCTAATGTGCTCCTACAACGCCGACATAATGAGGCGCAGATGCTACCTGTGAAGGAGCATAAGCAGTTCCTGCTGGGGTGTTACCGCAGGTCCCACCCATGCAGACACCTGCTTGAGCCTGAGCCACTTCCCAGGCATGTGTCAGGAGGCACCTCCGCAACTACGCGGACGAGGTCCAGGACAAAACAGACGGACAAGTACTTGATCGGACAGTGTACAGACAGACAATTAACGGCATTCATCGGGAGACTCTTACCACTTTTTTAAGCTCCCGACCCCCAAATGCCGTCATCGGAGTCCAACCACCACCCATTTCAGACGAAGAGCTCCAACTTCCCCGAGAGTACCGCGTAACCTTGGCGCAATAACGTTCTGGATTCTGTAGCAGGTTAAACTCGCTAGAATTGACACGGGCATACTAAACATATGTCCGGCATATGAAGACACCCCGCACAATACTAACCACCTTTTCATTTGCCTCATCAAACCCACTCATCTAACACCCCTCTCCCTCCCTCTGGATCCAACCTTTCGAAACACAAGTTGCCTGGGCCTTCCGTTAGATGAGCTAGACGAATACGACCGGTAATCTACATTGTACTGACAGGGTTTAGTAAGCAGCAGCAAGAACAACAGCTGCAAAAATTACATTTTTCTGGAAGCTCTTGATTCGTAAGTATTAGTTCATACAGGGTGACATGTGTTGCTTCAACTTGCTACTTGTGATGCTCGTGCCCTATCCACATCTTTGTGTTCTCATTTTTTTTAATGTTATTGTTGATTGTTGATTAAAACCTACACAATTGCAAGGTATTTGTCTTTCATTGTAGAGCTAAAATATCGAGCAGAAAAGCGGCGAATCAAAGGCGTCTAATATAAAGCAAGTAAAAGTTTAAAATAGCCGCATTCAATTCGTCATGCGTTAGCAGGTGAGAAATAAAGCCTCTTATTTTCACTAAGCGTTAGCAAGTGGCGAGTAGATGAAGCAACTGGTATAAATGAACATATATGTACGTTGACAGCACTGGAAAAGAGCTGCCAAACAATGACATTTATTTGGAAGCACATAATGGATATTAGTTATGAAACTTGTCAAAATCAGAAAGAGTTACTTTAAAAAGTTATTATCAGTTATATTCGTGGATATACATTGGAATTCTATTAATGCTCAACTGCACTTCAACTATAATAGCGATTTCAATTTGCTCTCTGGTTGTAGATATTTTTCTCCAATTATTTATTATTATTTACCGAAGGATATGATGAAAGAGCTCCTCACAAATTCCATCTGGATTCGACTTACAACTGTAGGTCTCTGTATGTGTGGAATAACATTAAAACGTACGCCACAAATAGAAGGTGGAGTTCAGTCAAAGACACAAAAAGGGTATAAACGCCAATTACATATACATATATATACACTACATACACATACA
>JAYXIM010051868.1:0-27125 GCA_037575425.1 Anastrepha fraterculus | reverse complement strand
AGTAAATAGGATTCATGAATGTTGTAAAGTTGGAATATTGGACGAATAAAATCATAAGTACACAATGCAGCTATATTAAATGGCGTTTAGGCTCTCTAGACTATGTATAGGCTAGGTATGTCATATTATTATCCGAAATTTTTTAATTCTGGCAATTTTTTTCGATCGAGTTCCAAGAGATCTAGTGTGGAAGCCACTACGGGAAAAGCATATCCAGAGAACAGTGAAAAGGTTGTGACGGATATGTATGAACAGGCAACATCGCAATTTTAATTTCCCCGCGGTGTATCTGAGAAATTTTCGGTAAAGGTAGGAGTACATGAAGGCTCGGCCCTCAGCCCCTTATTTTCAACTTGGTTATGGACCTACTAACACGCCAGCTGCAAGGCGTGATATCTTGGACGTCGCTGTATATCGATGATGTCGCGCTGTTATCTGAGGTTGCGGGTGCTTTATAAAAAAAATTGTCACAATGGATTGAAGTCTTGGAATTAAATGACTTACGCATAAGCCGAAAGAAAAAAGTTCATATTGATATCGAAGAGGCAGCCACAGTTGAGAGCTTCAAATATCTTGAAAGCAATTATTGCACACTAGACCGCGAAGTGACGATGCTCATATAAGCCAACTGGCAAAGTTGGCGTGCAATGTCAAGAGTTCTGTGTAACAAAAAGATGCCGACGAAACTAAAAAGCAAATTTTATAAAACTGTGGTCCGTAGAAGCAAGTGGCGGACGTGAGAATGATGCGTTGAGCTTCAGGCGTAACAAAACTGGACAAAAAAAGGAATAAACACATCAGAGGTAGCTGTCATGTGACTCCAATTTGTGAAAAATTGAGGGAAAATTACTTGCGCTGCTCAGCATGCAACAAAGAAATCGGTAATGCAGCTGTTTCCATTAATGGGAGGGGGCACAGCCATTAAATCCTGGCTAAGAAATATTCCAAATGGTGTGCAGCGGACGAAGGGACAACCCAGGACCGTTTAACCTAGAGATTGTGTACGAGGTGAGCCGACCACAACTAAGGGACCATGGCGAGGTAGAAGAAGTTCATCTTGTAACTCCTGTTGTCTAGAGCATTCAAGCAACAACAAAATACGCACCCTTGTTATTGTCGCTCTACTGCTGCTACCTTGTAAATGTGTCTTGAACCCAACATAATTTTAGATATTTGGATCTTATAAAAAAAAGCAAAAATATGCAGTGAGTAAAAAAAGCTTTGACACAGTGAGTTTTGTTTTTACAATATTCGCAATGTTTTCATGCCAACTTTTTTTCGTTAAAACAATAACTTTTTATCAAATTTTCAATAAAATTTCGAAATTTTTACTCAGAATTTAAGATTTATTTTTCTGGTATGCAGTTTTTTTTGAAGTATCAGGTCAGTCCATATGCTCGTGGGTTTTTTAAAGGTGGTTTTAAAATTAATAAAAAAGATGTTTAAAGTATTTATTAATCAATAACATATTTTCCTTCATTATTTACAATGTCTTCCCAATGCTTAGGCAAATTTTTAATTCCCTGCTCAAAAAAGTTTTTGTCCTTGGAGCCAAAAATCGCGTCGACATCCCTTTTTATAGCTTCTTTTGAGGAGTAGTTCTCACAAAGTGCAATATCTGGAGAGTATGGTGGATGCGGCATTAGCACCTATCCGAGCTCGTTCACCTTGCCTAATGTTTGCCTTGTGATATGAGGTCTTGCGTTGTCGTGGTGAATCAAAACTTTGCGCCTATTCACTAAAGAGGGTCGATTTTTGTTAAATGCCTCATTCAGGGTTGTTAGCTGATGGGAATAATAATCAGCAGTTATGTTGTCGTTGTAGCAGCATAAACATTCCCCATACTTACATACGGGAAATACTGATGGAGTGACAGTCCTTGGCCGGATATAAATCTGGGTCGTTTCGGTAACGTAGAACCGACTGTCGTGGAAACGTCAGCAGTTATCGTCTGGTTTGGTCCCAGAAGTTCATAATAAATAATACCAGCCATATCCCACCAAATAGATAGGTGAATCTTCTAGGGGTGAAGGCCATCTCTATGGGTCGGTTCTGGTGTTTCATCTTTATCTAACCATTGGCGTTTGTGAGCAGTATTATTGTAAAGGACCCATTTTTCATCACCACTAACGATACGGTTCAAAAAATTTTCATTTTCAAGACGTTGCAACAGCTGAGAACACACAATCACTCTCTGCGGAAAGTTAGCGACGGAAAGTCTATGCGGAACCCATTTTCCCCAGCTTTGAAACCTTTTCCAACTGAACCAGGTGCCTGTGAACTGTTTCATGCTCATTGGGAGCTATCATATCGACTGTCAAATTTGACTCAGCTTCCACGAGTTCGAGCAAGGCGTCGGAGTTAAAGTCTTCAGGACGACCAGCGCGCGGGGCATCCTCCACGTCGCAGTTACCGCTTCGGAATTTTGAAAATCACTTTGTTTATTTCTGCTGCAGCAGTTATTGCATTTTTGCATTTAAAAAAAAATACAAAATATGCCTCTTATAAGCGTACGAAGATTCCATTTTATTTTTTACCAACACGTGCTTCTATTCGCGATTAAAATGACTTGTTGAATGCGCAATATATCAAAGAAAATATAAATAGTTCCGTTATATTCCGCGAATAATTTTTGTATGCAAAAATCGTACAAAAGTGAAATTATGGGTAAAATACGCACGAACTTATGGACTCACCTGATATTTATAGGGTAGGTCATGTAAAATTAACTTTTTGAATCGGCTATAAATAAAAAACTAAGCAATATTTTTTTAAACTTTTTTTTTATTTTGAAGATTGAACATTGCCATTTATGAATGAAAAATAATATCGTTCAAATGACTGCCACGACTGGCTTTACAGTAGGCGATTCGATCAACCCAATTTTTAAGCGCATTTTCGATTGTTTGGGCTCCAATTTCATGAATGACAACTTCGATTTCGTGTTTTAAAGCATCAATCGTCTCTGGATGGTTCGCATAACATTTGTCCTTAACAGCTCCCCACAAAAAATAGTCCAACGGGCTTAAATCACAGTTCCGAGGCGGCCAGTTGATATCGGAATTTCGGCTGATTATTCGGTTTTCATAACGGTAGCCAAAAGTTCGAGTGTAACTTTGGCAGTGTGACAAGATGCACCCTCCTGTTCAAACCAAATGTCGTCCATGTCATCCTCTTCAATTTTTGGAAACAACTCGTTGAGCATGTCACGGTAACGCTCGCCATTTACTGTAACCGCGGCTCCTCGCTCATTTATCTATTTTCTATGAGGCTGGGAAAAAGGAATGCATTATTTTTGCGTAAAATATTTGGTTTAAAACTATTTTATGGTTGATCTTTAGCCCCTGGGCGATGTTACGACTACTAACATGCCGATGAACTTCGATTATTTCTGTGATTTTATCGACATTTTCGATATTTTCTTTCCCATCAAAAATGCCTGAACGGAATCGACGAAACCAAAATTGCATGTAATTAGTTGTTACAGTAGCAGGCTCATAAGCGCCTTTCACAATATCAGCAGCCTGGCTTGCATTTTCGCCTTTATCAAAGAAAAACTGTGAAATGTAACGAATTTTCCAAAAATGTATAATAACTAATAATAATTTTTTTTTTTCCTTAGTTTCTATTGGAGCATATGCGTCGATTAATAAGAATGAAGTGTCGTAATGACCCTGAGTGCTCAAGTGTCCAATTTTAATAAAAGGTGAAAAAGCGCTATTTTGTCCTATATTTAAGGTTATGTCGCTACCCCATTTCGTTTTGTCTAAAAAACCAAAAACAAAAATGAAGTATCTTCCTCCATTTCTTCTTTCGCCGGGATAGCGCATTTAAAAACTTTTAAATTTATAAATTTTGCAATATTCAAAAATTACCTAAGGGTCATGCGATGATCAAAGAAACCTTTGGAAATATTTTCGATTTCTAGTGAAATATTTTCGTCCGGATACTTGTACGTAATCGGACATCCGAGTCGACTTTTCCATACTTGGCACCGGTATTCGCTTGCTGCTATTTCTGGTAGACAATTTGCGCGAACAAACCTTACGCCAAAAAACAGCTCACCCACACGCACTGAACTAAACGAACGCAGTTATCTCTCCGCACAATCTCAACGATACAAAATAAATTTGAACTTTTTCCTATCTATAAGATTTTGTTTTAACAGCTGTGCTGCTGCTACCCTAACTGATAAGTTATCAAAACAAAATATGTGTTCGTTACAGAAAAGATAATTTCCACATACATTTGTACATACAAGCATTGACCAATTAACAAAAACACAGCAACTGTAAAAAGTTGTGTGCGAAAAAAAAATGCGAACCCTTCAGTACTCGCCATGACTGCTGTCTAAATCCGGAAAAGATTGTGCCCATCAAACCATTCATAATCAATTGGATTAATTAAGCGGCAAAAGCCGAGGCAATGAGGCAGTTCAGCGCTGATGGGCGAAATGACAAAGTTCCCACATTAGTAAAATTAGCGGAAAAGGAAGAAAGTAGCAAATTATTATGTATGCATGTGAACACTCGCACAAGTAAACGTATTAGTAGTCTGCATGCACACTTATTAGTAGTCTGCTGGTCCATCATTTACGAGCAAATTATGAGATAAACGCTAAGCGTGGCAGATGAATGCAAGTGTGGCACCAAAAGTGGTGACGTCTCAACTTATTAGCGCAAAATTTACGTACATATACATACATATGCACACAAGTGCATAGTATGTAGACAGTGAAACCTCCATATAAAGAATTTGAAAGAGATGAGCAAATATTTTGCCAAGTGCGTTTGGTGCAAATTTCTTATATTTTCAATATTTTCATACTATATAAATAAATCTGTAGCAATTTTAACACATTGACGCCCGGGAACGAGATTTCTCGTTTTCATTAGACATTCGTTGGTGACCGGGAACGATATTTCTTGTTTTTATTAGACATTTGTTGGCGACTGGAACCGAAATTTCTCTTCTTGCTTATCACCATGATTCAATAACAATAAACAATTCATTGATTGTTTTCCTTCTAACGGCATTTGTACTGCTATTGAACGTTATCCATTGGATTAGGAACACAGTTTTGCGGAAGACTTTCATAATATTTTTATGAATATTATTTTTATTCCACGCCTCCCAAACTAATTTTCAAGTTTAAAATCACCGGTCTTCTAGTAAACTTCAGCAAAATATTACCGGGCGGCAATGTGTTAAGAATATTTATTATTACCATGGTGTATTAAATTAAACATACGAGGTGGCACAAAATTAATCATCCATTATTGTTTTTGAATAACTTTGTTACTAAAAAAACGTGATTTTGAGTTATGAAAATCTTTATTTAGGCTTTTATGCGCTCTATTGCTTGTCTATTGTTTGTCTCTCATATCTTTTCATTTGTCATTGTTTGTGAAATCAAATCTTCCGATATGGTGATTAATTTTGCGGCATCTTTTATATATAACATATCGAATATGCGTGCATGAAATACCAAATGAAAACGGTTTTTCTAAGAGCGGTCGCCTTTCGGCAAGCAATGGCAAACCTCCGAGTCTATTTCTGCCTCGAAAACCCCTTTATAAGAAACCATCTGCCGTTCGGAGTCGTCTTGAAAATTTGGGTCCATTCATTTATGCAAAAATATCAAGACGCACACCACCAATAAGAGGAGGAGCTCGGCCAAACATCAGAAGCGTACGCGCCAATTAATTATTTCTGTTTTGTATATAACGGTGCAAAACTATCTATATATAACATACGTACGATACAACTTAGTGAATGAACCCCACCCCAAATCGGTAAAAAGAGAGAAAATGCCCAATAAACTAACAATAAAAACAAAAGTAACAAAAGTCTAAAGAATAGCGAATGATGGCATACATGCTGGCATTGTACGATTTTTCCAAATTTTTGCATTACGACATTCGTTAGATCAGTTAAAAATAGTCAGACGATGGGAAGAAAATAATAGGGGTGAACTCATGGACAATAAAATTCAATCGATTTTAGTTCAAGGTGGCGCAAAATTAATCGTCCACTAACTAATTTTTTACTAAAGAAAAGCAAATGATTTCGAGTGTTGGTAAGCTTAAGTTTGACCATCCGCGCTCCATTGCTTGTCTGTATACTTCAGCTGTCTAATTCGCCAGTGTCAAATATGATTGACGTACGACGCCATTTGCAAGAATTAAAAACCTTTTCGTAGCCACATTAGTTACAAATGGTTCTTAAATATCGTTAATTTTTGACAATTCTTCCGAAGCAAAAACGTGAGAATAAATTTGACTGCTACGTCACCAGGCTATCGGCAGCAGAATTCTGCTCTGCTTATTTCACACGTAATTCCATACTCGTCCAATCAGTCCTTGTTCAGACGGCAAAGCAACATGAGTGGAGACCATGATGGAAAGAATAATTAGATGGCGCCTTTCGAGGTACCGTTACTTTGTTCTCAGCAAATTTGACAATGAGTGACGTCGTATTAGCACCAGTATGGCCAGTTTGACCTCTTTCGTAGCTTGATTTAGCATTTTTGATTGTTATTTAGTCTCGGCGTTTTAGTTCTTTTTTCATGACATTTTTCTAGCCTGTTCTAATTAAAAGCAATGTTTATAATTTTGTAAAATATTCATTTTTTTTTTAATTAGTTTAATAATTCACTCAGTTTTATTTAGCTTTACTTTTTTTTAACATCTGGTCACATTGCCCGACCCGATTGCCCGATTGCGGTTATTGTTGGTGTTCTTCTCCTTTCAGCAGTCAAATCTCTTTCTCGCTACTGCAGTGTTGCCTAGTTTTGGATTTAAAAGCACACTAAAATGCCCATTTAAAGAAAATAAAACACAAAATTTTTATTGAATTACTTAAAGACGTTTAAATGCGTGACAAATTGTCTTTAAAATGTGTGTGTTTTTAAATAAATGTGTTATGGTTATGTACAATTTAATTTATGAGTTTTTTGTTAAGTGAACGACTTTTAAGCTATATTTCAGGTTGTGTAACAAAATAAAGTACTCTTTTTGTAAAAATGTCGTGATGGTTTCTTCAGTATTTTCTGGCATTTTGTTGCTTATTTTTACTATGAATACACCTATTGATGCCCTATGTCCCACTAAGGATTGAGGACCGAAAAAAACGATTACACCTCTATGGTTTTAATTCGCATTCAGTAAATTCAAGCGCTTTTTAAAATGTGTAAAAAGGTTTTCAATCTTAAGAAGAGTTGAGAGAAGAAGATTTAATATTCTAACATAACCTTAAAAGGAGAAAAAAATTAAATTTTCACTTTTAAAATATCAAATTTTATAAAAACTAAAAAAATTCTCATTACCACTAAAATCTTCTCAGAGTGACCTTTTTAACATTCTTTTGCTTAATAAGTTTAATAATACGGGTTTTTTAAGTAACAGTTTCGGTAGCTTTAAATTTATAAAAGAATCAAACACGAAACATAAAAATTTTCGCATTGTGGGTATAAGAATGCACTAAATTTATTACGAAAAACAAATGGTTGGCAACACTGCACAACTCAGCTAATGCGACGTCACGCTCTCTGATGGGCGCAATCTTGTTTCTATCATTCTTGAGCGGAGACTATGTTTTTTTTTTTTTTTTCGTATATCATCAACACAATCTTAGCTTTTCGTAAACAAACCGCGCCATGACCGCTGTTACATCAGTCAATCAGGTGATTCTCTCAAATTCGCTGAGAGCCGGTTAACGGTGGCCGCACCTCTGTATTCTGTATATCGTGGTTTTTATTATCATAACAATGTTGTCAGACCTTTTGTTCATAAAAAACATTATCCCCTGCATAATAAATGTTATTTCCCACCATGCTAAATTTCTAAATATCTACTTTTACTCGTACATTAATTAATGTTTTGATTTGCGGTCGCACTGAGACACTATTGAAAATTTAAAAATAAATTACAGTCAATTAAAAAATTAGTACTACACATCAGATTAGAGATTGTTCAATGGCGAATTGTAACAGTTTTATTCATTTTTTTTTTTTGTTGCTTCGTACATACATACAAACATAGAAATTTATAACTCGATATTGTATTGTAAACGTTTAATTGGTTGTATTTGCAAAGCTATTAGGCACGTAAAAAGGTGTAGGTGTATGCATGCATGTAGGTGAACTCACATGGATGATGCAATATTTTGCTGATATGTTACTTCCATTTATATTTTAGTTTTATTTTTATTTTCTTTTTGTACTTAGTTCTAGAATATGTATATAAAATTTCTTACATATTACTTGGGGAAAATATAATTATAAATTACTTTAGCTCTGCATTTACTAAACGTTTAAAATTAGGTATTAATAAAGAAAAATTATTAGCAGAAGAATTTGGAACGAAATAAAATTCCACAAAATTTCTTAGAAGTGCATAATTAGAAGTATAAGACTTCTTGAAATATTAAAATAAACTTATTTGGAGTAGTAATGGACAGTTAATGGTGTAATACTTCCAACGCTTTATGATTTAAGATGGGGAAGCAAACACTTCAGAGATGAAAATAGATGATGAACACTTTTTGAATTCGTTCAAGTATTCCATCTGCCTGTGAATTCCGCTAAAGAAGCGTTAACCTCTTCGCCGATTTTTTTAAATCCAATTTTATAACTACGTTTGCTTCTTTTTTTATTATCGGGACAACTATAAAGTACATCACTCAGACAACTTTAAGTTCATTGAACTGCACCAGGCCAAAGAAGTAGTTGCCCGCGATACCCACGGATTTACAGGACTCAACTATCCTTGAAGTGGTTGGAGGGCTGTCTAAGCCCATTACCGCTTTTTTGTCGCAACAGACACATACAGATCTGCCTCTCCATAATAAATTTCATTGCTTCGGGCACATCATACTCCTCCGCTTGAAACACAGATGCGTACATTCCCAGAGCAAAGTTTAGTTTTGTCCCGCTGGATTCCACGTAGACATCAGAGTCGGAACCAGTACCTTGCTCGGTCCTGGAGCCAACCGTGAAACTGCGAAAACAGTGTTTGCCGGGCTTATTTTGCCGAGAGTTTGACCATAATTGACCCTCTGGCAGCACCACTTTCTATCTCTTTTAAAATACGACCCCTGATCGCATGCAGTGAAAAATGCGCCTCTGTCTCGGCAATGACTTCCTTGTTTGAACTCAATTTTTTTCCCGGAAGCCATTTCTTCATATAAGGGAACAAGAAAAAGTCACAGGGGAGATCGGCTGAATACGGGGGTGCAGCAGGAATTCATAACGCAATTCATGCAGTTTGGCGGCGACAACTCCGGATGAATTTGCTGGTGCGTTATCGTGGTGAAACAGCACCTTCTTTTTCGCCAAATACAGCCGTGTCTCCTTCAATTTTTGGTGAAAGCGGTCCAATGACGTCTACGGCCTCTGTGACTTCGCGCACTTTCGTTCGTAGATCAGCGAGAACCATGTCGTTAACTTCTTGAATGATTACCTCGGTAACCACATCTGCCGGGCGTCCTGGTCGCTCATCGTGTTCGCCCACGTTTAAATTCATTGAACCAATAACTGTGGTCATAGATGGCGAAGCGTCCCCATAGACAGCATCCAACTTCGCTTTTATCTGCTTCTATTTTTTCCGTTACCGAATTACCGTTCAATACAGTTCCTTTTCTATCTTGGCGGATATCACAAAATACGTCAACTCGAATAGCTGCCAGATCCACACTAACCTATCAATCAGTCTGAAATTTGTTTTGCCATCGCTTGATAGATGGCAACTCACGATGCTAACACCAACTTTCCTTAGGAACGCTGTCCGTCATCAAACGCGGGGTACTTATTGAACCGCCCTCGTAAGTATGGGATTGATACTAAGCATAAGGTGGGCCGTAATTCGTTGTGTAAACATAAAGGAAATGGTAACTGAAAATGGTTTCTGGGTGAGATCGACTACGAGTGTTTTGGAGAATGTTGACTGAGAGCGTGATAAGTTGATATGACTGTTGATTCTTGGACGAAACAAATCCAAAAAGGAAAACTGCACAAGTCCATCCAAAATCAATTTCTTCCGTCCAGCTAAACAGTGAATAAGAAGTTTTATGTAAAAGTGCTTAAGCGAGGAAGAAGTTCTATGGGAACTGTTTTCATCTGAAATTTTCTGCCAAATAATTTTATGGAACATTTCAAACCTCTAACGACCGTACAAACTTAATATTTTGCTGGTGTAAAAAATTAGGTGTCAAAGTTATCCACACAGGGAGGCAATATTGGTTCAAAATGTTTCACAGAAATATGCACCATTGAATTTTGTTATAGACTCTTAAAGAAAATTATTATGGTAAATGCATTGTAGTTTTATTAAAGTTTTCTTCCAATAATTAAGACCAACTTGAGGCGAAATTAGGAACACTTCATTAAAAAAATTGTGATGTTTAGGAACAAACCGGCATATGGTCCAATATGCTCTACAGCTCTTTCTTATTCTACAGTTCTTCCATATTCTTTCATTATTGCTTCTACGTACTTTAGTTTTTTTTCGTCCCATTTGTCTCGCGCAGTGTAATTAAACCGTTTTCGTTTTGCTCAAAAATTCGGGAACATTTTTAACAGGAGGTACACCAGCTGGAAAGGCACTTTAACCTAATTAAATTACATTCTAACAAAATCTATGAAGTAGAGTAGTAAAAAGTGCTTGCAGTTCATTTCCTGCTGGTTTGTGCTACTTAGAAGTTTCATTTATTTTTATAAGGGATTTATAGCACTCCAAGCATCATCTAGATTTCCGCGGATATTTGCACTTTTAGATCTATGTTTTTTTTTGTTTACAAATTTTTAACTCTTAAATAAATATGTTTACAGCTTTTGCAAGTTTATTTTTCAATAACGTTTTGACTAAACAAAAAAATAAAAATGGTTTTGAGGGATAGCAAGTTTTATTGTGAAGTTTCGCGCTGTCAGGTTCACAAGTGTCAAATATGATTGACGTACGACACCATTTCGAAAAAATTATAAATCTTCCAATAGGGTGATTAATTTTGTGCTACCTTGCGTTTACTTTTATTTCATGAATTTTTAACTATTTGTTTTTCGTCTTTGCTTGCTTTCAGATTAATTGATTTTGGTATCGATGAGCATGAGTATGACGAGGTTCAGGAATTACCAGACGAATCAAATATTAATCCACAAATTGCAACCACAACAACAGAAATACAACAGCAACAACAACCACTATTACACATCTCAAGCAATAACAATAGCCCGAGCACAATCACAACGGATTTACCACCCGAACTGCCGCCACCTAAACAAAACAAAGTGAAGAACTCAAAGAAAAACAAATCGAAATCGAAAATTCCGCGTTCACCTTCACTCGCCTCGAGTAGTGCCAGCGGTAGTTGTGCGTTGGCGACTAGCGGTAGTAATAATCGTTTAAACAACAATAACAATAATAATTTTGGTAGTGCAATTAATTATTCACAAGCGGCGGTTAGTGGCAGTACCGCATACTCACCAATACCGCCACAAACACCACCACTGCCGGCCAACTATCAGCAAAGCAAATTGAAACATATGAATGGTGGTGGCAACGTTACACCAACACTAAAGACACCGCAAACGCCATTAGCTATATTTGGTGCTGGTATTTCACCTGTAACGCCAACAACACCAACAATTTTGGTGTCCAATAGCGGTGGCAATAATAATGTTGGCTTCGCAAGCACACCGACCGTTGTTAGTGTTGGTGGACTCGCAGTGATGGGTGGTGGTAGTATGCCACTTGGTGGAGGCCTAAGTGCCAATGGTTCGAACGTCGTCGGTAGTGGTGGTGGCGGTGGTGGAGGTGGTGTGAATGTGCCCGGTCCGGGTAATCAGCGAGGAAGCGTTAATATGGCCTCTGCTCGACGCCCGCAAATGCAAATCTCTCCGATACCAGAATCACCGAAACACTTCCAATATTTGACGTTGACCGTGCGTAAGGACGAAAATGGTTATGGCATGAAGGTGAGTGTTTGAAAGTATAAAATTTCACTTAAAATTTACACATGTAAGAACCTGGAGTTTACCGTTTAATAATCACCCTCTACATTCATAAGGAGTCGAGTCTTGTAGATGCTTAGATCTTGGCATTTCTTGTTATAAAGTTAGCTATAGGGTGACCATTGTCCTCCTCGTATAGAGGTATCTGCAGTTTTACGCCATCTCCGAACGGTTTCTAATGAGCAGCTTTTTCATAGCAGAAATACACTCGGAGGTTTGTCATTATCTGCGGAGAGGCGACCGCCAATTTTTTCTATCAATTAGTGTTGCGTAACTGTGTTTTCGAATCGGTGCACTTCCGAATGGTAGTCACGCACCAATCCCTTCGGCTACGGCGGCCGCCATGTTTCTTATAACTTCTTATTATTGTGATGCTACATTCATGCCATTATGTAGAGAATATCACACAAGCCAAATAGCCACCTGAGCTTCGTTGGCAGTGCTTCGGTCGGTGCTTGACAATGGTCGGCCTAATTTTTGATGACTCGTTCCAATGTGTGCGGTGTGATTCCGGCAATATCACTTGAATGTTAGCCACGAGCTCGTCCAAAGTGGCTGGCTTGTTCGCGTAAACCAAAGACTTGACGTAGTTTCAAATAAAATAATCAATTTTTTTCAAGTCGCGTGATCGCATCGACCAATAGATGAACCCTCACCATGAGATGACCGAGTCATCAAATTTATCCTTCAAAACTTCGACCTTAGCGTCGTTTGTACGGGATGTGTGATTATTGGTGGGATCACAGCTTGGATATCTTGATGTCGCTGAGCTCTATTAGCAGAAAATCTGCTAACAACGACCTATACCGAGAATATTTCTTTCCCCCTTTCAAAGAAACAACGTTTGATGATGCCGCATCACCGTAAACCACCCCAAACAGCTAATATTTGTGGATGCATTGATGAATTGATGCTTGAGTGAACTCTTGTAAATTGTGTTCGCTCAAATACGTGTTCGCTCATACGGATATGGCGAATGCTGCTGGAAAGACAGTTCTTGGCCGGATATATAAAAATTCGAGTCGTCGCGGTAACGTAGAATCACCTTTCGTGAGAACGCAATTTTGCTTGTCGATATAGCCGCAGAGCCACAAGTGAGCCTCGTCTGAGAAGTTGAAATTTTAGCCAAAATCCGAACCTACGGTCAGCGTTAGCGAACTCACGGCGTTGTCTGTAGTCGTCCAGCTTCAGTTCTTGCATCAGCACAAACTTGTATGAGTGTAGGTCCAAATCTACTTCTAAAATAAGCTGAGTTGACTTTCCAGCGATTGCCAAAATGGCTGATCTGCGCCGAATTGACTTTCTATGTCTTCTTCAATATTGGCCGTTACGACAACTATGTTTTCCTCACTTCGCACTAATCATGGCTTCAGATCGAAAAGAGTGTACTCACACTCAAGTTTTTCCACGATCCGACGAATTGCTTGTCCTTTGAATCCTGGATGACGAACGACTTTGTGGCGAAATTCACATGGCGTATTTAAAACTGAGCTGGAGTTTCGTGAAAACAATTCATGACGAAATATCAAACTTTTATGAAAAATTTGGCTGCTCGATGTCATTGGTAAGCGATAAAGCCGCTGAAACATAACAATTGGTCACTGATATCTGGTCACGCTGTAGAATACAGTTAAATTTGCAACCTATGTTTCTTCAATTTACATTTTTATTCTTTAATCCAAGTCTTCTTCGCTTTAGTTTTAAAACGTTAAAGTGATTTCATAAACCAGTCACTCTTCTTCACTTCTCTGTATGGTACTGTTGTCCCTGTCTAGCAGTTCGAGCCGGTTTTCGGACCAGTATTTTATTTGAAGATACTTTGTTATAATCACCAGTTCAGTTGAGGCTTTCCTAGAGTCTTTCATGTGGGCAAGTATTGCATATATCTAGGAGCATTATTCCACCTCTCACATAACTCTCCCGTGTTTCAGCAATAAGCTTTAATATATACGTATAAGTGTAACAATTAATATTTAGTTGCCACTTTGCCAAATAAATAAATAAATGAAACTAAAATTTCCGAGAGAAGCTGGCCTTAAGTTTAATTTTTCTAAAATTGAATAAAATATTCAACGAACTTTTGATCAGTGTTCACTAGTCCATGCTCTAAATATTAATATATTATGTATTTTCCTCTGCCCAATTTTCCACAACAAATGAATTTGAAATGTTGAATTACAGGTTTTACAGATCTTAGACAAAAATCAAGTATTGAAATTTGTTTCGCCTAAAACGTCGACAATTTCATGCACTGCAGCGCAGAGATTTGCATACGCAGAAACTGTGACAAATTTGTCATGCAACCAAAATAAAATTGCAAACAAAACAAAAATCGGAAAACCAGCATATGAAAATATGCAAAGCTAAAAAGGAAACAAAATCAAAAATTCAATATATATTCAACATAAGCACAAAACAATGTATGTAAATTATATTCTGTTAAATAAGTTCCCAATAACTCTCTCAACAGCGCAGCACTTATGCTCTTAAGAAGCATCCTGATGCGCCTACTGCTAGACCCTCTGGTATGGAGTGTTCGCTCCAAAGGTATTTCTCTTTTAGTAGATTTTGCTTTGAGAGCTGCCTAGTGTCTGATATCTATTGTGCGTTACGATAGTACATCTGCAGAGATTATGAAGAACTATTCACTTGCTTTCCTCAAGTTTCCTAAGCCTCTGGTTCACGTACAATACAGAGCCTTATATGGAAAGCAAATTTTAGACGCATGTTCGTTGTTGTTAGTCCGAGGTGACAAAAATTTTAAATTTCTCCGTTCTGCTACCATGCAGGGAGAGGTGGAGGGGACAGGTGGAAAAAAGGAAGAAGGACTTAGATTAGGGGATGACGACCAACAGTGGCGATTTACGTTTGTATTACCCGCTTCAAGCTACTGATGAATTTCACCAGCGAATGTAGCGAAGTGTAGCGAAAAAGTGAGAGCTCAGATGTTTAATACTTTGCCCGATGAGAGCAGGGCAGCTGAGAAGAAGGTACTTAGATTATCCCACCTCGTTCCCCAGACAGCATCTGCGGAAAGGTCTTGAAGCAATCCCAAGCCTCATGGCATGGAGACCTAACGGACAATGTCCGGTAAGGATATTTACAAAAATCGAAAACTGCGGGTTTGTTAGCCGTAGAAAGTCGATTGAGTGCCCCCCGATCTACCCGTGGCCAGAAGGATCTCACGAGCTTGTGCACTAACCCAGAACTCGTTGAGTGGATGAGAGACCTATCGTTCCAGTAGCAGACCACAGGTTCTCAAGGGATCTCCGATCCTCTCATATTGCGATGAGTCCGTTTCAATGGTCCCTTGTCTAGACAGCGCATCGGCCCAGCAGTTTTCCTCTATGCTGCTGTGACCGAGAACCCAAATTAGCCCAATATCGAAGTATTCCGATACAATCGAGAGGAAAGTCAGACAATACTCAATACCCAATACTCTAAGTTATCTATTATAGTCTTCGTTAACTAACTAGGATTAGTAGAATAAAGCGTTTTTTGTCTGTGTGAGCTGGGGGATGAAACATCAGATCACATCTTCTGCGAATGTGTAGCTCTAGCAAGATAAAAAATACTCACTCAACTGGTGTTACATTGACAATATGGAGCAAAAAGACCGAGGAAGTGCTCAATGTTATTAGTTGCCTTCAGCTATAGGCTAGCTCAATATACCATATCGGAGGTCGCAGTGCAGTATGGCCCAATAAAACGAAAATTAATACTTCGAAAAACATTCCTGCCTCTACTACGTCCATGCCCATTTTGTCACCATCGATACACAAGATAATGGAGTTCTCCTCATTTGCTCTGCCTCTTCTTCAGTCACTACTATAAGGACGTTTCACCTCAAAGCTTGTTCTGAAATCTTACTACTTAAGGATATGAACTATTTCCCTCTCTAATGACAAAACTCTCTCGGTACATAATTAAGTCGCCCAAATTCCAGAACCCATACTCTACAACTAATTGCAAAATTGGTTGCTATTTATGGGATGAGGAGTTCGATTTCTATGGGGTATTGTAACCATAAACGCGTCAGCATTCATCTTTTCCAACTCAATCACAACTAAGCAATCGCAAGACCTGTCGATATAATCCCAAGATAGTTGGTTCAACGTTGCCGCATTCAACCGGATTTATATTTGGCCAAAAACTGTCACTTCAGCAGCATTCCACGGAAATTCGTGATTACCTGCCGAGGTGCGACTGCTAATAGAGAAAACTTTTTTGACTTAATTACGTTATAGATATTTTAGTAGGTTGAACTCCCGCTTATATGTCACTTATCATAGGTCAAGCTTGTGAAAGAATCCAGCATACCACTAATCGAAAATACTCAACTACAACAATTATTGCATGAAGACGCACGTCGAACCCTTGAGGATATGTCTAAATAGTTGGATGTTGACAGAAAGCAGGTAACTGGGTGCCACATCAATTGAAGGAGAGGGACATTGAGAGACGTTTAGTGACGTGTGAGATGCTTCTTGAACGGCAGAAAAGAAAAGGTTTTCAACATCGCATCGTCACTGGCGACGAAAAATGGATCTATTATGATAACCCTAAGCAGCGAAAATTTTGGAGCCTGCCTACCAGGTGAACCAGGCCCATCCACAGAGAAGAAAAATTCATGCTTCAAAGACTATGTTGTGCATCTGATGGGATCACAAGGCTGTCATCTATTATGAACTCCTTAAACCATCTGAAACCATCACTGGCGATCGTTACCGACTGCAGCTAAGGCGTTTGAATCGAGCTCTCAAAGAAAAGCGGCCGGGATGAGACGGTAGACATGTAAAAATTTGCTGCATGATAACCACATGTTGCTAAATTGGCCCAGAAATATTTAGATGGACTGAATTGGGAAATCTTGCCCCACTCGCCGTATTTCCCAGATATTGTACCTTCGGATTACCATCTGTTCTTCACTTCTTACGAGAGCATCGCAGATCGGCTTAATGAATGGGTAAAGTCAAAAGAACCCGATGCTGCCTGCCTGCCCATCTAGGTCAGAGAGTTTTAGATGAAAAACTGTTTATTGCGAATGCGATTCTTTTTTTGTCTACGTCCCATCCTGGTATCTCTTCGAATAGTGCGAGTGCATCCCTTTTGAGCCATTATTAAAAATAAGTATTAATTCAAACGGCATCTCGGAATTTACTTGGCAGAGTGTATATTTGCTGAAATTTTGCATATGCTAAAGTATGTGTATTATATGCATACACATACAGGGTGGTTCATTTAGTTTTTGGAGTTTTAGCTAACGCGCTTTTTGACTTTGATAGCTAAAATAACGGTCGCGAGGTCCTTAAACTTTAGTTTATGGTGAGACATTTGCGAAGTGGGTTGCCTTTGCTAGAAAAATAAACGTTCGAAAATGTAATAATCAGCCGAAACAGTAATCTCAATTGTACGCGTAGAAGTTGTGTCAAAACTTTTAAGTGTCAAAACATGTAACCAGAGTGGCCACTGATGAGATAAATGCCGAAAGTCGCATAAATATACATATATATCGAAAAATGGGTTTGACGCAATGGGCTACTGTTAAACAGGCCTTGTGAGTCATTTGATTTAATAATAAAAAGATTTTATCAAAAATATTTATGCGTCTCTTATTTATAGCCGATTTAAATAAATTTTCAAACACTAAATGTATCACCCTCTACATGCATTTTAATATCTTAAATATCTTAAATGCATAGTAACTCAGCGTCGATTTATATTGAGGTGTCCGAAAGACGGTGCACAACGCCGTTATTACGATTGCGTCCATCAACTGAGCGCATGCGATTTTACGATATGTTAACTTTTTTTAAATTCATGTTTGTTTTTTAATTGAATTATTATCATAAGTCAATTGTATGAACAGGGTAATTTCATATTTTGCTTCATGCTTATCCCACACCCCCAAAATGTTCCTAAACACTCGCCATATGCGACGCCGATGAATATTTTTTTTTATTTTTCTTTTATTTTTATTTTTTGTTTCTTTTGTTTTTTGTGGTTTTTGTTAATAAATTTTTCTTTTCTTTTATTTAATTTTTTTCCTTACGTGCTTTGCCTGCATTCTCTTGCGTTCTGTCGCTGTTTTCTATTTACATTGCGGTTGTTTTGTCCGCGACGATTAAGTCAGCGTTTAGTTGAAATGTTTGTTTATAAATTGAAAATGAAGTCATCGTTCGTTTTGTTATTCTGTGATTAATAGGAATCGTTAGAAATATAGCGATCTTGCAATTTAGCTGTACCTATTCGGGGTGACGGAGGCGGAGGTGTGTGTGTGAGTGAGTAAGTGTTCGCGTAAGTGTGAGTGTGAGCGCGTAAAGCGTCGGCGCTGATGATAATCATGAAAATTTTTTGCCTTTTTGTTTGTTCATTTATTAAAAATTAATAATACTTTCGTTGCCATCAAACAACTTGGGGACTCTGCTTTGTAGTCATCGTCATCGTCGTCGTCAATATGTCTCTCTGTGTCGGTGTTGTGTTGTTGTATTCTTTTTTGCTCCACAAAAGCAAAGCGCCTTTTAACCTCTCGTCGTAAATGGCAAGTAAATATTATATTTCATTACATAGAATGACAATTGTGACAATTATGGAAAGCTTTTGCGCTGTCTTTAGCTCTCTCTTTCTTGTTCAATTGCCGCTTATAACTCGAATGGCGCACAAGCAGCTCAATTTTTTGCTGTTTATATATAATATCTTATCGCAGTTACTCGTTTTTTGCGTTTTTTGCACATTTTTTGTCATTTGTTTTTGCACTTTAATCGATCCCAGTTTTTATTACTGATTTATTTCCTTTTTAAAGTTAATTAACGTAGCATTTATGTGGAGCTGTGACATTTGCAAAGCTACGTTTGCCATTTCCTTAATTAATATGTATGTTCGTCTGTCGTCATAGACAGTGGGTACGGAGATTACATAAGATCTCACTTGACAAATGACAAATGTGTCTGGGGGTTTTTTGTTTTGGTTGTAAAGAAACGAAACTCAAGAAATGTAAAGAAAGAGGAATAGAGAGAAATATTTTAATATAGATATACTTTTCCCATGCATGTATGTATGTAGGTGCAACTTTCCTTGCCATTTGCCACTATTGACATTGACGCCGCTGTGACAGATAGTAATTTATCATTTTTAATTACTCTCGAGACACTGGAAACGATCGGCGATCAGTTACATCAGCCAGCAAAGTGAGAGTGAAAGATCAACTGCGACTGATCAGTCGCTAATAGTGATCATATCAGCAAATCTTCTGATATATTCTGAGTGGGATCATTAAATGAACGTGCGAAAACGTGCGGGGTACTTAAAAATTTTGGTTTGTTCAAGTACAAATTTCTTAAAGGGTCAAAATTAAACAAAAAAAATTGAAATGAACAGTATTTTGACGCTACCTGCAACTGGCACTTTATACTAAAATTGGATGAGCTTTAAAACTGCATACCAAAAGTTGTTCTAGAAATTATAATTAAAACTAAAATATCAATTTGATTGATTTCATTGGTTTGAAATTCTAATGAACATTTTCAGGATTTTCATGTCTTTTGCAACAAAGTGTGTCACAAAGTTGCAACGGGGTTACACACCTATTTCATTGTCCATGAGTGTAAAGTATTTTGTAGACAAAGGGATGGGCTCTGAGGCCAACTTCCTTGGCCCGCAGCTCGTTCTGCCACTCCCTTCTACAGCCATCAAAGTCACGGTTAGCAAATGGATTACTACAACCCACAAGCGAGCTTGGCAGGTAGAGCGGCTGCAGATGGACTAAACTGATGTTATCTGTCAAAGTCGCAAATCCTCCTGTCATGAGACGGCTGACCACTTTCTGTGGGTCTGCCCCGCCTTCGCTCGAATCAGGCTTGAGGTCTTTGGCACTGATGTGTTAAGAAGAGACCACCTTGGCTCTTGGCACCACAAGATCCACTCAGATATCTTCGGAGGACGGGTAGATCTAAAGAAAATTAAAAGGGAATCCGAGTGCAGTACAATGGACTTAATTGTGTCTGAGTGCTGTACATGCAAGTTGTCCCGACGAAAACAAAATTTATTGTAGACAGTTTTTTCAATACAAACCAACGAAATTTACCCTTATACATTTTTCGTTTCGACTGGCCACATTGTATTTTTAGCGTTTAAGTTGAATTTTGAGACAACCTTTCAAAAGTGACATCTAAGGGTTGGGTGAGGTTCATTGCACTAGACAGGGTTAGTTTACTAGGGTGCCATAAAAGTGACAGGAATATCTGGAATGAGCGAATTGCTATTCTGAGCGACATTTAGGCGGCACTCAAGCCACTGTAATCCTGTGAGGTTAAGTCCTCACTGGTCCTTGAGTGTGTCGAGAAACTGAATTTGTTAGGAACGCACAAACGCATCCGACTGATTTGGGTCCCAGGACGCAGGGGTACTCTGGGAACGAAGTAGCGGATGCATTGACAAGAGAAGCTCGGTCTCATTATGTGCCCTTCCTTACTATAAGACCACACACCATTAAGGAGAAGCTCAGGAGTAAAGAGCTAAGACTAAGGGAGGCTAGCTGGCACCAAACTTTGGGGCTACACCAGGTGAAATCTTTATTTGGGGGGTACAACCGAAAAACGTTTAGAAAACTCATAGTCCTCGCAAAGCATGAACTGAGAATGTATATATATATATACATATATAATTGGCGCGTACACCTTTTTTGGGTGTTTGGCCGAGCTCCTCCTCCTATTTGTGGTGTGCTTATTGATGTTGTTCCACAAATGGTGGTGTGCTTATGGTCCACTGACTCTTGAAGTTTCTGCGACCAATCACCGGAAACTCCAATACACCTTCTCCTTGAGTGGAGCGCTGTAGCGTGGATAAGTATGAGACATCTCGAGCACTTGCAGCCAGAAGAAAAGCACACACGCTTAGTCCAACCCAGCTCTAACTTAAGTTTAATAAAGTAACTGGGTTTAGATAAGTTACTGTGATGAGTAGAGTAGAGATGAGTTCCATAAGGTCGAAGTGCAAAGCTCAAATTGAATCTAATCTAATCTAAAATGGGTGATCTTCAAGAACAACATATTTTAAAATCTTCTTTAGTGATGTAGCTCATTTCGCTCTGGATGGATTTGTCACATTTGTGGAGAAGAAAACCTTCGAGTTCAGAAAAATCGTTACATCCACTAAAATTCCACTACTTCGCCCATCCGTAAACACCAATTTCGAATGACTCGCTGGAGGACTCATGAATAACTTTAGTAATGTTGACTTCTAATGCCTCAATCAAAGCTGGTTTATCCACAAAGCATTTAGACTTTACATAAAAGTCTAAAGGTGTGATATCAGACGATCTTGGTGGTCAATCCACTGGTCCGAGACGAGAGTTAAATTGTTCACCGAAACGACGACGAAGTAAATCCATTGTTTTACGGGCTATATGGCAAGTAGCACCGTCTTGTTGGAACCAAATGTTGTATGTTGTGGAGATCATGGGGTTCAATTTCCGGCATCAGAAAATCGTTTATCATGACGCGATAGCGTTCGCCATTCACTGTTACGTTGGCGCCAGGCTCGTCTTTGAGGAAATATGGGCCGATAATTCCTCCAGGTCATAGGCCGCACCAAACGGTTGTTTTCAATGGATGTAATGGCTGTTCTAGAATAATTTCGAGCTGCCCAAATACCGCAATTTTGCTTATTGATGTAGCCATTAAATGAAAAATGGCCCTCATTGCGGAACGGTTACGTATAGTACATCATAAGTTGGCCTAAGCGCGCGATGAACACTCCTCACCGAGCGTCGATTTTCGTAATACAATTGCACGGTTTGTAAACGTTGTTGCAGCGTAAGTCTGTCCATGATGAAATGTCAATGAATACTGAAAAAAATTATATATTTAGTTTGACAGTAGTCCTGTCAAAAACACGTTATTGGAAAAAGGGACTCCAATCTGATCACCCTTTAGTTTGATTACAAACTAAATGCAAGGTGGGCCAAAAGAAGAAGATTTATAATTTTTGCGAATGACGGCGTACGTTAATTATATTTAGCACTTGTGAACTAAACAGCTGCAGTATACAAACAGACAAGCAATGGGGCGCGCAAAGGTTCAAATGAGGATTTCCATCCCTCAAAATCATGTTTTTCGATTTAGTAAAAAAAAAGTTATACAAAAACAAGATTAAATTAAAAACAATATTCATTGCGGCTAAAAGCGACTTCCGGCAATGCATATCGAGGTTCCGGGGCACGTGGCTGTAAACAAAAGTCGCCTACGTACAATCATATATACAACACCCGGCAATAGATAACTAAAAGTAAATAAAGCAGTAATAATACACACATATACACAAACACAATGCAAACTTTAAAAACATTGCATATAATAAAAATAACAAAATATCGATTTATGGGTCTTCAAAGAGAAGCCTATATCTCACTATTGGCACGGAACGAGGTAAGCAACGCGGGCGTGGGATGTGCACTACACTTGTACTTGAACTTGCTACATGCTTGCCACACGGTCAATATGAATTCTGGGCGATACTGACTAAAGCATTTGCATGCATCTTGAAAGTGCTGATGTCTGTCCGAGTACCAAAGAAAAGAAAATGAAAATGTACTAGCAATTATGAACATACATACATACACGCATACATTCATATACACACAAACATATACATACATACATATACACACATACATATACATACATACATATATATATATTTGTGTGGTTTGCTTCTAACGATCAGCGATCATTACCGATCCAGCAGCTGCACTCGCGCGCACAATTCTCTAGTAAAAGTATTTTAGGTGGCATCTAGCCATTGCGCACGTCAACGCTACCCGCCTGCTCCTACTGCCTTCTTCAATAGGTAATGAGGAGTAGTGCATACATACACACATTGCTTGAACGTTTGCTGTAGAGATTTGTTTTATGATCTCACATAGATGACAGCCTGTCATTGCTTAGTTAAAAATAGTACAGATTCGCTGTCGTCGCAGAACAAAGTTTTTGAAACACAACATCACTGTCCATACATGTAATATATTTGAATGTACGATATACTATATATGTATGTACACATTAGGGATGCCAAATATTAGCGGAAAACTTTGTTTACGGGATTTCGAGATACTGTGAAAGTAGTCCCGATATTCGTTGAGGGATTCCCCTGAGAAAAATTTTTTCTGAATAAGAGTAAAAAACAAAACAATAACAAAGCATTTAACTACCATTAATAAAACCCTTTTCAAATGTAAAATAAATTGATTTCAGAAGCATTATTAGTACAGGCCAATCTTAGAGGCATACATTTTTTAAATTGCAGAAAGTCATGTAATTCCGAATTACCTATATCACAAATAGGAATGCAAATACAGGGTACCTCTAAAAGGAATAATTTATAGAAAAAAACATTAAGCGAAAATTTAAAAAAATATAAAAGTCAACAAGTTTCATGTATAACTAAAGTCATATTAAAAACAAAAAACATAATTACTTATATTCCTTTTATGGTTTCAATGGTTCTTGACCTCAACATATTTGTGGTTCTTTTTGTAGTAGTTTATCCTTAACATATATTCCCGTCTTAGCACTTATCGGCAGACCTACCAAAAAATCACCCCCTTGATCAAAAAGTTCTCAGAATATAACAGGTGGCGCAAAAGTAACCTTGCGATGTTTTTTGGCTGTAATTAAAAAAAAAAATGAAAAACTTTGATTCTTCTTGTGCATTATTTTTATTTGGTCTTTTAGTTTTTTTACATCAAGTCGAGAATATGACGTCATGTAAATGTACGCCGCCACAGTTGATTGCCATTTGAGCCCTTTTTATGGCATTTTCCATCACTTTGGCCAAAACTTCCGGCGATAGGTCCTCACATTCTTGACGGATATTGTCTTTAAGAGCTGCAAGAGTCTGAGGCTTGTTGACATAAACCCGCGATTTCAATAAGCCCCACAAAAAGAAGTCTGGAGCGGCCAAATCAGGCGATCTTGCGATCAGGCTATTATGTCTACCGACATAGGTCAGCTTGGATTTACTGGAATCGACTACCCCTGATGAGGTTGAGGGGTTGTCTAAGGCCATGAGCGCAGCTTGGCTGTCGCTGCAGACATATATAGATTTGCCTGTCCAGGATACTAATTCCGTCTTAGTTGCCACAGATTGGTGGACACTATTTCATGCTTTGAATAATTTTCGAAACTGAAATCCTAATTAAACAAATGCATTCAGTTTTATTTCCTCGAGTATTAAGTGTAACGTTTCATGGTATAAGTAAATTGTTCTCTCCAGGGTAGAAATCTTCTTAAGTAAAAGAGACCAAGTTGCTTAAAAATTTAAAAGCTTTTATGTAAACATTTCTGATATATATATTTTTTTTTCAATACGATATAAGCTAATCCCGGTATTTCTGGATCCCTGACAGCATTTTACAAAAATCATAATTTTGGAATCGCCACCTCTAGTACATATGTATGCGTATGTGTGCACCTACAGATTCGTGTGCTCCTTTGCTTTGTGGGCTCCCATAAATGTTGGCATTTCTCCAGCGTTCAGCGCAGTTCCCTGCACATGTTGATGTTCTTTTGAGTTGGTGTATATGTAAACAAACAAATTTTGTTAATTTCTTGCTTTGTTGCATTAGTCATAACTGAGAAATTTGGGTAAACGAAAGTCAACACATTGAAGCTAATTAAGACTTGCGCATATTGAGGTTGATGGTGCTGATGAATAAGAATTCGGCTAATCACGGTTAGCGGTGTGAAAATTGCCGAATGAAGGACTACGGGTAGAGGATGGAATAGTAGCAAGATTATTTGTTTTTTAAATAAATATGGGGTGTGGTAGTATGTACCATATGTCTATTTATGCATGTTTTAAATGCCGTTATTTGCAATTGGCGATTTTTCTTATTGAAGGTACTACAATTGAGTTGAGAAAAATTGCAGCATATGTTTAAGAATATAAAAACTTCAAATTTTATTTCCTTCGAATAGAGCAAATTTTTGATCTCTTTGGAATTCAATAAACCCTTCAGTTACCGTTGTGACCTATAGACAACAGGAGTTAAAAGAAATTTAAAATAAAAATAAATAAAAATGCAAAAAGGAAGAAGGGGTTTTGGATTGGAGGTTGACGACCTACGGGGGCCAATTACATTTAACCGCTTCAAGCTACTGATGGAATTGACCAGGTGTGTGAAATTTAAACCTGGTATATTCACAGGTGTAGCAAAAAAGTGAGGTCCCAGTTGCCCCGATGAGAGTAGAGCAGCTGAGAAGAAGGTGCTGAGATAATCCCACCTCATCTTCCAGACAATATCTGCAGAACGTACTTGAAGCAACCCCTAGTCTCATCGCATGGATACCTAACGGACAATGCCCGGTAAGGATACTCACCGAATTCGAGAGCAACGGCTTTGTTAGTCTTAGAAGTTCCTTCGAGCGCCTCCGATCTACCCTTGGCCAGAAGGATTTTGCGACTTCGTACGATTGTGTACTAATATGGCGCTCGCTGAGTTGATGCGAGGCCCATCGTTCCAAGAGTAGGAACCCCAATCTACTCATTTCGCGATTAAACCGTCTCCAGGGTCATTTGTCTGACCAGCTCATCAGACCAGTAGTTTCCCGCTATGCCACTGTAACCGGCATAATCGGTTAAGCCTAATATCGAAATATTTGGATGTGTTCGAGAGAAAAATCAGATATTCCCCTACTAATTTGGAACGCATAGACGCCCTAGTTGTCGCCTGGCTATCGGAGTCGATATTTACCTCTCTTACACTAATTACAGGGGAATAAGTTCGTATACTTTTGTTTAAACAAAAAAAAGCAATAATTATATTAATAAGTTCATCAATTGTATATTACCCGTTGTTGTTTACAACCTCTTCCCACCCCTCGACCAATTTATTGATGCCGTTTCGCAAAAAGTCGCCTGGTCTGGAAGAAGCTGTTGAATCAGTTTTTAAGGACCTCTTTGTTATCGAAGGTAACGCGCATCATTCTCGTATGGTTTGACAGGGAGCGGAAAAGATGGTATTGGTCGATGCAAGGACCGGAGAATATGGCGGATGCTGAAGGACCTCCCATTCGAACTCTTAGAGTGCATCTATGACGCCTTGTCCAACATGGGCCCAAGCGTAAATCCCATTGAATTAAAGTGATTGAGAATCCTTTTATGATCGCAGTTCATTTTTTCCGCCAATTCTCGACTGGTTTGGTAGGCGTTCTTCTTCAAAAGGGATTTGAGACGTTCCTCATCGAATTCATAAGGCCTTCCGTTGCGGGATGTGTCATCAACGTCAAAGTCAGCGTTTTTGAACTTTGAACAAACTATTTCCATAGACTCGCCTATGACACCATCTCCTTACACGTCGCAAATGTCCCTGGCGGCTTCGGCAACTTTTTGACCTCGATGAAAATCAAAGAAGAGCAATTGTCGAAAATGTTAATTTTTCCGTCCTGGGTATTCCATTTCTAAGACTCAAAACTAATAAAAAATTAAATAACTCAAAAATGGAATTAACATAGTTTTGTAGAGCAGGAAGAGTTCTGTCGAATGAATGTTTATCCTTTCCCAAACAGCAAACAAATCGTTTTAAAATAAAAGAAAATATAAGAACGCTATGAACTTATTCCCTAACCCAATGCTATAGAGCTTTGTCGCAGTGTTCACGCTTTAGAGTAGTCAATGCACAAACAATTGTGTACACAGATTGGAGTGTTCACTTTGTCAAGCGTGCGCTGTATTGGTTTGTTTGATATTTAAAGTTTTGCATCTAATTATGACATGCGACACTTAAGAAGTTGTGCCCTAAAACTTATTCATGCTACTCAGCCTCGATCAATTGTCGGCATACTTTTATTTGCATTTTTATTTTTACGGTTTACGGTGGAAATCCATACGACTGGAGAGCCATATGACTATTAAAATTAAAACCTAAAATTCTTTATTAAACATTTAAACCGTTACTTTCTTAATTCCGTATCGATATTTTGGGTATCGAGTCATTTTGGCAAGATACCATATTACCGCTTACTCGATTTTTCTGTTGTGATACTTCAAATGGGTACCATATCGATACTTTCGGTTCCATATCGTGTCCCTACAAATGCAAATGGAAGCGCTTTACTTCTTA
>JAYXIM010051864.1:25000-27188 GCA_037575425.1 Anastrepha fraterculus | reverse complement strand
TTGCGCAAAATGTATGGGAAAAATTCAATACAATCCATTTATCATCGATTTAACCAAATATATATTAATATAATATGATGATATTTTCCATATACTTCAAATGTCTTTCTTATATATTTATTCAGTTTATCATATAAATGTATTGTGATAAATTTTAATTTCATGCATTTAATCGAATTTAGTTTCATAGAATATAAATTCTTCATATATGTATATATATTCGAAAATTGTTTCTATTTAAACTAACGTATGGAAAACCAGGAATAAAATCACAATATCACCAGTTTAACATAACTGAAATTAGAGTTTCATATAGTTATGATTCGATTTATATGCTTCAATATCATTGGTTAGTTAAATTTTGATATTTTCATATTATTCACATGCCTTCACCGTGAGTGTTTTTTGCCATGCACACCACACATTGCGCAAAATGTATGGGAAAAATTCAATACAATCCATTTATCATCGATATAACCAAATATATATTAATATAATATGATGATATTTTCCATATACTTCAAATGTCTTTCTTATATATTTATTCAGTTTATCATATAAATGTATTGTGATAAATTTTAATTTCATGCATTTAATCGAATTTAGTTTCATAGAATATAAATTCTTCATATATGTATATATATTCGAAAATTGTTTCTATTTAAACTAACGTATGGAAAACCAGGAATAAAATCACAATATCACCAGTTTAACATAACTGAAATTAGAGTTTCATATAGTTATGATTCGATTTATATGCTTCAATATCATTGGTTAGTTAACTTTTGATATTTTCATATTATTCACATGCCTTCACCGTGAGTGTTTTTTGCCATGCACACCACACATTGCGCAAAATGTATGGGAAAAATTCAATACAATCCATTTATCATCGATTTAACCAAATATATATTAATATAATATGATGATATTTTCCATATACTTCAAATGTCTTTCTTATATATTTATTCAGTTTATCATATAAATGTATTGTGATAAATTTTAATTTCATGCATTTAATCGAATTTAGTTTCATAGAATATAAATTCTTCATATATGTATATATATTCGAAAATTGTTTCTATTTAAACTAACGTATGGAAAACCAGGAATAAAATCACAATATCACCAGTTTAACATAACTGAAATTAGAGTTTCATATAGTTATGATTCGATTTATATGCTTCAATATCATTGGTTAGTTAACTTTTGATATTTTCATATTATTCACATGCCTTCACCGTGAGTGTTTTTTGCCATGCACACCACACATTGCGCAAAATGTATGGGAAAAATTCAATACAATCCATTTATCATCGATTTAACCAAATATATATTAATATAATATGATGATATTTTCCATATACTTCAAATGTCTTTCTTATATATTTATTCAGTTTATCATATAAATGTATTGTGATAAATTTTAATTTCATGCATTTAATCGAATTTAGTTTCATAGAATATAAATTCTTCATATATGTATATATATTCGAAAATTGTTTCTATTTAAACTAACGTATGGAAAACCAGGAATAAAATCACAATATCACCAGTTTAACATAACTGAAATTAGAGTTTCATATAGTTATGATTCGATTTATATGCTTCAATATCATTGGTTAGTTAAATTTTGATATTTTCATATTATTCACATGCCTTCACCGTGAGTGCCATGCACACCACACATTGCGCAAAATGTATGGGAGAAATTCAATACAATCCATTTATATTTGATTCATATAAATTCAATTACATTTTATATATTTCAATAATATCATCGATTTAACCAAATATATATTAATATAATATGATGATATTTTCCATATACTTCAAATGTCTTTCTTATATATTTATTCAGTTTATCATATAAATGTATTGTGATAAATTTTAATTTCATACATTTAATCGAATTTAGTTTCATATAAATTCGATTTGATTATCTTTGATATATTATTTCACATGCCTTCACCGTGAGTGTTTCCGACACAATGTACACAACGCATTGTGAAAAATGTATGAGCAAAATTTGACTTAATACAATTCAATTATATTTCAAATGTCTTTCTTATATATTTATTCAGTTTATCATATAAATGTATTGTGATAAATTTTAATTTCATACATTTAATCGAATATAGTTTCATATAAATTCGATTTGATTTGATTTTCTTTCATATATTTCACA
>JAYXIM010051864.1:17500-20000 GCA_037575425.1 Anastrepha fraterculus | reverse complement strand
GTTTCAAAATTTATAAATCAATCGAAATTGTTTTATAAATCATCTACTTTAGCGGTAATGTATAGGTATACAACTTAAGCGCCATCCATTTTAAGGGCTAGTTGCTTCGGCAGGTGAGTTGTTACACACTCCTTAGCGGATTACGACTTCCATGTCCACCGTCCTGCTGTTTTAAGCAACCAACGCCTTTCATGGTATCTGCATGAGTTGTTAATTTAGGCACCGTAACATTACGTTTGGTTCATCCCACAGCGCCAGTTCTGCTTACCAAAAGTGGCCCACTGGGCACATTATATCATAACCTCAACCTTCATATCAAGAAAGGTGAGGTTCTTACCCATTTAAAGTTTGAGAATAGGTTAAAATCGTTTCGACCCTAAGGCCTCTAATCATTCGCTTTACCAGATAAGATTATTTTATATAATTTTTAAATGCACCAGCTATCCTGAGGGAAACTTCGGAGGGAACCAGCTACTAGATGGTTCGATTGGTCTTTCGCCCCTATACTCAATTCTGACAATCGATTTGCACGTCAGAACTGTTTCGGTCTTCCATCAGGGTTTCCCCTGACTTCAACCTGATCAAGTATAGTTCACCATCTTTCGGGTCACAGCATATATGCTCAAGGTACGCTCCAGTTAGAGGTATAAATAATAATAAATTATCATTATACATAACTATATGGAACGCCCCGGGATTGAATTAATTGACTATTTAAGAAAATAGACTAAAAATTAATCCCATTATATTTAAGTTAAGTTAATTATGCCATTAAGTTTAATATAACTCAATGACTTGCACATATGTTAGACTCCTTGGTCCGTGTTTCAAGACGGGTCCCGAAGGTATCCTGAATCTTTCGCATTGTTAATCATATAAATGCATACAAATAAATATTAATATCATAGATATTAAATTTTTTGTAAAATTCAAAAAATGAATTTTAGCATTATATATAATAAAATCTATCAACACTTTATCAAATCATTAGTATTTATTCTATGTTAATATGCTTAAAAAGCAAATTAATTTAAATAAACTTAATATCACCAATGATCTTTTGATAAATACTTTATTATGTTAATAGATTACAATGTCCTTATATGAAAAAAATGCACATTATTTTTAATTATTTAATGATGAATTTTTCATAATGGATATTCAGGTTCATCGGGCTTAACCTCTAAGCAGTTTCACGTACTATTTAACTCTCTATTCAGAGTTCTTTTCAACTTTCCCTCACGGTACTTGTTTACTATCGGTCTCATGGTTATATTTAGTTTTAGATGGAGTTTACCACCCACTTAGTGCTGCACTATCAAGCAACACGACTCTTTGGAAATATCTTTCTAGTAATCATTAACGTTATACGGGCCTGGCACCCTCTATGGGTAAATGGCCTCATTTAAGAAGGACTTAAATCGTTAATTTCTCATACTAGATATTAAGATATTCCATACACTGCATCTCACATTTGACATATAGACAAAGTGACTTAGTGCTGAACTATTTTCTTTTCGCTCGCCGCTACTAAGAAAATCCTTGTTAGTTTCTTTTCCTCCCCTCATTAATATGCTTAAATTCAGGGGGTAATCCCATATGAGTTGAGGTTGTTTTAATATTTTTTATCTTCTCACAATTTAATAAATAATTATATCATCTTTTCATCTCTATTTTTTTCTTTTTTTCCTTTTATATAAATAATATATAACATATATATATATAAATAATAATTATGTAAAATGAGGCAATTCTAGAATAAAAAAAATTTATTTTTATGCTAGACATTCCTCCTTAATTACATATATAAATTATTATTTTATATATATATATAAATAATATGAAAATTTTTTGAAGAGAATACTTAGATTCAATATTTTCATTTCATTTTATTTGAGAGGATTTTTTTTTTAAGAATATATAATAAATAAAATTCATTATATATCTTTATTTTTTTTGCTATTAATATTATGAATTATTTAAAATCCAATAATATACACATTTGCTTAAATTCAATTATTTTTATAAAAGAATAAGCAACTTATTTAGCATAGTCTTACAACCCTCAACCATATGTAGTCCAAGCAGTACTTTAAAATTTAATTTAATGTACATAACAGCATGGACTGCGATATGCGTTCAAAATGTCGATGTTCATGTGTCCTGCAGTTCACACGATGACGCACAGTTTGCTGCGTTCTTCATCGACCCATGAGCCAAGTGATCCACCGCTTAGAGTATTTTTTTATTTATTTTTTATTTATAACAAATGTCAATTTTTTTTTTGCATATATTAATTGAAAGAGTAAAATTAAATAATAATAATAATAATAATATATAAATTGATTTTCTTTCAATAATATATATCAAATATATTTAACTCTAAACATTTTTATTAAGTTGCGAATGTCTTAGTTCAACAATAATACAGTGGTGGTATTTATTATGATTCACTATTTTGTATTTTCTAATCATTTTATGTATAATAATAATAAATATA
>JAYXIM010051864.1:12500-15000 GCA_037575425.1 Anastrepha fraterculus | reverse complement strand
ATCATTTTTAATAACATTTTACTTTTTTTTCAAATGCATTTTTAATGTAATAATTTTATATATTACATAATTTTTCTCTCTGAATTGAAATTAATAATTTCATAATTCTATTTTTTAATCATAAATATATATATGATTGAAAAAATTTCTCCTTTTTTCCTTTGTTTCAAATTTAATTTTTCTTATTTTTTTTTCTTCATCTGTTTAATTTCCTGTATTTATACAAGAAACAAACAGTTGAGGATAATTTCTATGTAATGCTAGTATAGAATATAAAATTTTGAATTCAAAAATTTATTTCTATTTAAACTAACTATAGAATACCAGGAATAAAATCACAATACACCAACCAATATACCAAGGTTACATACCATAATATGTTAGTATAGAATATAAATTCTTCATATATGTATACATATTCGAAAATTGTTTCTATTTAAACTAACGTATGGAAAAAACCAGGAATGAAATCACAATACACCAATATGCCAAGTTTACATTCCATAATATGTTAGTATAGAATATAAATTCTTCATATATGTATACATATTCGAAAATTGTTTCTATTTAAACTAACGTATGGAAAAAACCAGGAATGAAATCACAATACACCAATATGCCAAGTTTACATTCCATAATATGTTAGTATAGAATATAAATTCTTCATATATGTATACATATTCGAAAATTGTTTCTATTTAAACTAACGTATGGAAAACCAGGAATAAAATCACAATATCACCAGTTTAACATAACTCAAATTAGAGTTTCATATAGTTATGATTCGATTTATATGCTTCAATATCATTGGTTAGTTAAATTTTGATATTTTCATATTATTCACATGCCTTCACCGTGAGTGTTTTTTGCCATGCACACCACACATTGTGCAAAATGTATGGGAGAAATTCAATACAATCCATTTATATTTGATTCATATAAATTCAATTACATTTCATATATTTCAATAATATCATCGATTTAACCAAATATATATTAATATAATATGATGATATTTTCCATATACTTCAAATGTCTTTCTTATATATTTATTCAGTTTATCATATAAATGTATTGTGATAAATTTCAATTTCATACATTTAATCGAATTTAGTTTCATATGAATTGATATAATTATCTTCGATATATGTATTTCACATACCTTCGACAATGAGTGTTTCTGATTTAATGTACATAACGTATTGTGAAAAATGCATGAATGAAATTCGACTTAATACAATCCAATTATACTTCAAGTTTACATTCTCATATATATGTTCAGTATAGAATATAAATGTCTTGCGATAAATTTAATGTCATACATTTATTCGAAAATTGTTTCTATTTAAACTCAACGTGATTGGAAAACCAGGAATGATAATTCAAATATCTTCACCAATGAGTGCCTAAGTTTAGCCATGTACACAATACATATTGTGTAAAATGTATAGAATATAAATTTAACTCAATACATATCAATTGATATCACATAATTCGAATTATATTGTTTCTATTTCAATACTATCATCGATATGGCCAAATACACAGTGATATAATAAATCACATACATCACCATGTTTTCATACATTTCAAATGTCTTTCTTATATATTTAGTCAGTTTATCATATAAATGTATTATGATTCGATTTTAATTTCATGCATTCAATATCGAATATAGTTTCAGTATAAACTCGATTTGATTTGATTTTCATCATATATTTCACATGCCTTCACCGTGAGTGTTTTTGTTTGGCCATGTACACAACACACATTGTGCAAAATGTATGGGAAAAATTCAACTACAATCACATTTCATATTTGATTTCATATAAATTCAATTACATTTTATATATTTCAATAATATCATCGATTTAACCAAATATATATTAATATAATAAATTATATATATGATGATATTTTCCATATACTTCAAATGTCTTTCTTATATATTTATTCAGTTTATCATATAAATGTATTGTGATAAATTTTAATTTCATACATTTAATCGAATTTAGTTTCATATGAATTCGATTTGATTTAATTTTCTTCATATATGTATCACATTACTTCACCGTAAATATTTTTGTTTGGCTATTTAAACTAACGTACATTGTGAAAACCATGAATGAAATCAAAATATCACTCAATACATGCCAAGTTTACATTCCATAATAATGTTAGTATAGAATATAAATATCTTCATATAATGTCATACGATATATCGAAATATATGTTTCTATATTAAACTATACGTATGGATAATATTTTCCATGGAATTCAAATATCTATCTTATATATTCATCCAGTTTATCACATAAATGCATTGCGATAAATTAGAGTTTCATATAGTTATGATTCGATTTATATGCTTCATATATCATTGGTTAGTTAAATTTTGATATTCTTTCATATATATTCACATGCCTTCACCGTGAGTGTTTTTGTTTGGCCATGTACACAACGCACATTGTGAAAAATGTATGGGAAAAATTCAACTACA
>JAYXIM010051864.1:0-7500 GCA_037575425.1 Anastrepha fraterculus | reverse complement strand
GTTCAAACCATCGAAACCTGGAGACCTTTTAGACCTGACCAGGCCAAATGCATAGTCCAACTCCCCAACGTCTAGTGGAGGGACAGGCACCTCTTGTGCAGGAGGAACTTGAACCTCAGCCCTGGGAAAGAACTCGCCTAACAAAGACATTGGCGCACTCTCTCCACGTCGATAATACAGTATCACCCACGCGAAGAGAGCTAGCCATCTCATTTCGACGACCCCGACAGATCCTAAAGACCTGTCCCCAAGGATCGTCCCTATTTTCCCCGACAAACCTCCTCCACTCTTCCTCCTTGACTCTCACTAAGCATTTTCTTGTACTCATCTCAATCCCTACACTAAATTGATCCTTGAGCTGAGGACAGATTCTCCGAATTGGTCCGCCTGCCGCGTTGAAACAACCGCCTCAAGCGCCGGACAGACCTCCTCTTTGAGTTCAACTCGCGAGTCCACCATTTCACACCTTTCATTTTCACTGCCCTAGCTTTTCCTAAACACTGATGTCATTCACTCCCCAGACACATTCAGATAGACGAGCAATTTGCTCGTCGACCCCCAATTCCTCAAACTCACTAAGCGGTATATCCAATACCGCTTCCCTAACAGTAAGTCCATATCGGTTCCAGTCAGCACATGAGGTACGCCATCGCCTCAATGGACTCACGCTTTCTAACTGCGGGGTACGAGGAGTAACCATAATTTGTATTAAATTATGGTCACTAATTCCCCAACCACCCTTAACACTCCATTTACACTCGAACCTACCCGCTGCTGCCTCATTCATGAGCGTCACGTCAATGTCACTCACACCTCTAGGCCCATCAAACGTATACCATACGCTTGGTTCGTTTGCTACCAGGAGGTTATTCGCCACAACCCACTCGCTCATGACCTCACCTCGAGTGTGGCTCCGATATCCAGCAGTATGCCTGGATACCTTGCTGAACCACATCGGTGAGGTAGCATTCGCGTCAAGACACACGATGGCAGGAATGCTACTCTCATGTAGTAGCACCGCATCAATGTATCTCAAGTAGGGTTCTAGAGGCTCGTCGAGACTTGCAGTACAAGCTGAGCGACATATATTTTGCCGAAATCCCCCTCTACACAAACACATACTCCCCACTGTGATGAGTCAACTACTACACAAGAGTAGCTTGGCTCACATACAGCTACTGCGGCATTGACTCCAAGGTCAGTAAATACCCTGAAGCTCCCGGGAAGACCTCTCACCACCCCATTGGTGGAGTATGGTTCCTGGAGCAAAGCAATGCCGCAGCCCCCTTCCGACATACACGCCCCCAATTCACACATCACGGCATAAGACCCCTGACAGTTCAGTTGATATAGTTCAACCATCAATGTCTGGCGTTCGCACGGGCAACAATGGCACCATATATCGGGCAGACAGTGGACATCATTAGATGTCCGGCTGGCTTGCCCTTAAATGCGCAGTTGCGACAATGCGGGGCATTGCCGCAACCTGTACTTCTGTGCCCCTCCTGCCCGCACCTTCGGCAGACATCCTTCTTTGCCCTGCATTCTGCCACCCTGTGATCAAAGCCCATGCATCGGAAGCAGCCGGGCGTCAGATGGTCCGGCCGTACCCGGAAGGAAAACCACTTAACGTAGCAACGACCTGCTTCCTGGAGGGCGGACATTAGCATGTCCGTTCCCTCAAGGACAACATTCGTCACCCCATCAGGGCTGACCTTCCAAGGACGGCTGATCATCCTGACGTCCTTCTGCACGACACCCAGGGCTGAACTCCTTGAGGTTCAGACGGAACAAGCTCTCCCATGAAATCTTCAGGGGAGATCTCCGTGTGGACCCCCTGGACCACAACCCTAGGCCCCAGCTTCCGATGTACGCTCACATCGAGCCCCACCTCGGAAAACTTGGCATTCTTTCGCCAAGTTGTCCCTCTCTGCAACTGATGGGGTGCGAATAATCGCACCTCCATCCTTCAACGGGCGCACCTCGTGCACCCTAACCCCCATGGAAGGCCCTACCTCCTTAACCACTTTCTTGATCACCTCCTTGGATGTAGTGGGGGTTTTACCCCTCACTACGACCGACCAGGTCTCGACTGGCTTGGGCACCGGCAACGCAGGCAACACAGGCGCAGGCGCCTGAGGTGCCGGCATCATCGCTGCACCAGCCAGCGCAGCTCCAGCCGTCCTCCGAGGTGCTTCCTCCCTAGTTAAGCTTCGTGGCTTCTAGTTGCCCACGAAGATGGGCGATCTCCGCCACCATCTCAACAAATACTTCCTCGAACTCCAGGGAGTATCCCAGGAGGTCCTTCGCCACACTTTTCGGGACGCCGTCCATGTCTATGACGGCTCCACTAAAGGCCGTCACAATGGACTTGAAGCGCCCCATAAACTGCCCCCCAACTTTCTTGCGTTCGGCATCCCCACCGAACGCTCCCAAACCTTCCAGGGAAGCACCCAATTCCCCGCGGATTTTCTCCAACCGCTTCCCTGCTGGACCTAACTTCTCCCCCGTCTTCCGCCCCTTGCGCCCACTCCCAGTCTTTCCGCTTTCGGAACCACCCTCGCTTCCACTCACCTTTTCAGGTACCTTTAGAGATACCTTCTCCACCGGAACCGCTGCACCTCCAGCGGTCTTCTTCTTGGTACGAGGAGGCGACCGCAAAATCACCTCCTCCTCTCCGGACGTCGATCTCGTCCATTGCCGACGATGGCACCGCCGAACCGCTTGGAAGAGGGGTGTTCGCCCTCTTCCTCAAGCCTTCTGATTTGGGCATTGCCCAACTCTCCACCACTAAGGTTGCCGAGTTCGCCGTATAAAGGCCTCCCGAGCAACAACAAAAACTGGGTCCCTTTTGGGCGACGGCAACTACTGCACGGCAGGAGTGAACCCCGCACAGGTACGCACACAGCGGCTGCACCTATCGGCGAGCCAAAGCAAAGCGCGAGGGCGTAGCCCACAGCGCCAACCAAAGGTCTGGCAAAGGCCACCACCAATGCCTTGCCGGACGGAACACTGTTCCCCGAACAAGGACGGGTCGACCAAGGTGGAGCTAACGCCGAGCTCGACCGCAGGCAAAACGCAGCACGCTCTGTTCGCGGCACCTGCACAAGGTATTCAACCTTGGCGCAGTACTTAACCCACGCACAAAAGGGGACGCCCTTTTTACTGTTGCCAATATATGGCAATATACAGCACGACAAACCTAGTGTACGCCCGCACTGTACTTCCACGCCGAAATGTAACGGCACACGCACACGAGAAGGACGCCAAAAACACGCCAGAAAATAGCGGCACTCAAAAAGTTGTAAACAACTTATCCACAAGGTACACTAGTACACAATGTACAGCCACGCGAACAGTGGCGTCACTAGCACAACACACCACGCCGAAAAATAACGGCACGCCCGCAAAAGTTGTAAACAACTTTACCGGAAAATTACTGACGCTATAAATAGCGGCACTCACACGCACAAACAATGTGTCTATAGCACGGAGTATATTGGCACTCACTGGAGTGTCCAACAAAACTACCGTACGGCACTTTCAAATCACTAGTAAACACTGTACCGCTATGGTACAGCTACGACAAAGTAGCGTCACTCGCACAATGGCACTCACTAGCGCAATTAATTGTAAACACTGTACCGCTATGGTACAGCCACAACAATAATAGCGTCACTCGCACAACTGTATATACTACCGGTTATCACACACGAATGTACACAGGCAAACAGCGAAATCGCAAAAATCACAATCGCCGCTTAGCACACGACACGTCCGTTCACTACTCAACAGTCAGACTGAGAATGAGTAGATAGGGACAGTAGGAATCTCGTTAATCCATTCATGCGCGTCACTAATTAGATGACGAGGCATTTGGCTACCTTAAGAGAGTCATAGTTACTCCCGCCGTTTACCCGCGCTTACTTGAATTTCTTCACTTTGACATTCAGAGCACTGGGCAGAAATCACATTGTGTCAACACCCGTTAGGGCCATCACAATGCTTTGTTTTAATTAGACAGTCGGATTCCCCAAGTCCGTGCCAGTTCTGAATTGATTGTTAATTGATAATCGTTATAATTTAAAAAGAATATATATCGAATGATACAATTCCTTAAAAATTTTAGCAAGAAAGTTCCACAATTGGCTACGTAACTACTATCCGGGGAACAAGAATCGTAATTCTCTATTTACCCAGAACGAGTACATAAACCATGGTATTGCTTCCCAATCAAGCCCGACTATCTCAATCTTCAGAGCCAATCCTTATCCCGAAGTTACGGATCTAATTTGCCGACTTCCCTTACCTACATTATTCTATCGACTAGAGACTCTTCACCTTGGAGACCAGCTGCGGATATTGGTACGGCCTGTTGAGAAGTTTGCGTGACCCCACCATAAATTTTCAAGGTCCGAGGAGAAAATATCGACACAACAGTAAATGTCATGCTCTTCTAGTCCATCTACCATATCTCTCTTCGAAAGACTTCCATGGTAGTACGACTATAAAACAGAAAAGAAAACTCTTCCGATATCTCTCGACGGCTTCTTTATGGTCGTTCCTGTTGCCAGGATGAGCACAAGGCCCATTTTTAATAACAAACGGATACTCAACAGGTTACGGAATTGGAACCGTATTCCCTTTCGTTCAAAATAATTCAAGTATTTAATTATTTTTAATATATATATATATAAATTTTTATTAATATTTTTTTATTAAAAAACTTGAAAATTTTCGGCTTTCGCCTTGAACTTAGGACCGACTAACTCGTGATCAACCACTGTTCACACGAAACCCTTCTCCACTTCAGTCCTCCAAGGTCTCATTCGATTATTTGCTACTACCACCAAGATCTGTACCAATAGCGGCTCCATGCAGGCTTACGCCAAACACTTCTAAGCACACTATTGTACCCTCCTACTCACTAAAGTTTCAAAATTTATAAATCAATCGAAATTGTTTTATAAATCATCTACTTTAGCGGTAATGTATAGGTATACAACTTAAGCGCCATCCATTTTAAGGGCTAGTTGCTTCGGCAGGTGAGTTGTTACACACTCCTTAGCGGATTACGACTTCCATGTCCACCGTCCTGCTGTTTTAAGCAACCAACGCCTTTCATGGTATCTGCATGAGTTGTTAATTTAGGCACCGTAACATTACGTTTGGTTCATCCCACAGCGCCAGTTCTGCTTACCAAAAGTGGCCCACTGGGCACATTATATCATAACCTCAACCTTCATATCAAGAAAGGTGAGGTTCTTACCCATTTAAAGTTTGAGAATAGGTTAAAATCGTTTCGACCCTAAGGCCTCTAATCATTCGCTTTACCAGATAAGATTATTTTATATAATTTTTAAATGCACCAGCTATCCTGAGGGAAACTTCGGAGGGAACCAGCTACTAGATGGTTCGATTGGTCTTTCGCCCCTATACTCAATTCTGACAATCGATTTGCACGTCAGAACTGTTTCGGTCTTCCATCAGGGTTTCCCCTGACTTCAACCTGATCAAGTATAGTTCACCATCTTTCGGGTCACAGCATATATGCTCAAGGTACGCTCCAGTTAGAGGTATAAATAATAATAAATTATCATTATACATAACTATATGGAACGCCCCGGGATTGAATTAATTGACTATTTAAGAAAATAGACTAAAAATTAATCCCATTATATTTAAGTTAAGTTAATTATGCCATTAAGTTTAATATAACTCAATGACTTGCACATATGTTAGACTCCTTGGTCCGTGTTTCAAGACGGGTCCCGAAGGTATCCTGAATCTTTCGCATTGTTAATCATATAAATGCATACAAATAAATATTAATATCATAGATATTAAATTTTTTGTAAAATTCAAAAAATGAATTTTAGCATTATATATAATAAAATCTATCAACACTTTATCAAATCATTAGTATTTATTCTATGTTAATATGCTTAAAAAGCAAATTAATTTAAATAAACTTAATATCACCAATGATCTTTTGATAAATACTTTATTATGTTAATAGATTACAATGTCCTTATATGAAAAAAATGCACATTATTTTTAATTATTTAATGATGAATTTTTCATAATGGATATTCAGGTTCATCGGGCTTAACCTCTAAGCAGTTTCACGTACTATTTAACTCTCTATTCAGAGTTCTTTTCAACTTTCCCTCACGGTACTTGTTTACTATCGGTCTCATGGTTATATTTAGTTTTAGATGGAGTTTACCACCCACTTAGTGCTGCACTATCAAGCAACACGACTCTTTGGAAATATCTTTCTAGTAATCATTAACGTTATACGGGCCTGGCACCCTCTATGGGTAAATGGCCTCATTTAAGAAGGACTTAAATCGTTAATTTCTCATACTAGATATTAAGATATTCCATACACTGCATCTCACATTTGACATATAGACAAAGTGACTTAGTGCTGAACTATTTTCTTTTCGCTCGCCGCTACTAAGAAAATCCTTGTTAGTTTCTTTTCCTCCCCTCATTAATATGCTTAAATTCAGGGGGTAATCCCATATGAGTTGAGGTTGTTTTAATATTTTTTATCTTCTCACAATTTAATAAATAATTATATCATCTTTTCATCTCTATTTTTTTCTTTTTTCCTTTTATATAAATAATATATAACATATATATATATAAATAATAATTATGTAAAATGAGGCAATTCTAGAATAAAAAAAATTTATTTTTATGCTAGACATTCCTCCTTAATTACATATATAAATTATTATTTTATATATATATATAAATAATATGAAAATTTTTTGAAGAGAATACTTAGATTCAATATTTTCATTTCATTTTATTTGAGAGGATTTTTTTTTTTAAGAATATATAATAAATAAAATTCATTATATATCTTTATTTTTTTTGCTATTAATATTATGAATTATTTAAAATCCAATAATATACACATTTGCTTAAATTCAATTATTTTTATAAAAGAATAAGCAACTTATTTAGCATAGTCTTACAACCCTCAACCATATGTAGTCCAAGCAGTACTTTAAAATTTAATTTAATGTACATAACAGCATGGACTGCGATATGCGTTCAAAATGTCGATGTTCATGTGTCCTGCAGTTCACACGATGACGCACAGTTTGCTGCGTTCTTCATCGACCCATGAGCCAAGTGATCCACCGCTTAGAGTATTTTTTTATTTATTTTTTATTTATAACAAATGTCAATTTTTTTTTGCATATATTAATTGAAAGAGTAAAATTAAATAATAATAATAATAATATATAAATTGATTTTCTTTCAATAATATATATCAAATATATTTAACTCTAAACATTTTTATTAAGTTGCGAATGTCTTAGTTCAACAATAATACAGTGGTGGTATTTATTATGATTCACTATTTTGTATTTTCTAATCATTTTATGTATAATAATAATAAATATATACCGCTTTTGTTATTGTGAACAAATTAACTTATCATTCAATCAAATATATGTGATGAATAATAAGTACAAC